>JAVGVS010000916.1:0-60668 GCA_032718565.1 Distichodus sexfasciatus
AATAATAATAATAATAATAATAATTTGCTTCGCTAAAGTGACTTCAAAAGATTAAAAAGCTACAGTTGTGTTTTTAAAATTATTTTATGAGTAATGGGTTACAAAGAATCTTTACCTGACAAATAAACAATACATTAATTAAAGTAAGTCTTAATTTTTTTTTTGTGCTAACATTGTTAACAGCCATGACGCTGAGAAACAAGACTGAGGCGTTTAAGCTTCTCAGCCTTTATTACTTGAATAAAAGAGCTAAAAGTTGAGCACCTTTTCAATAAAATTAATTAAATAGAACAACGACAACACAGCAAATGTTTTCTATGAAGAACTATGCACAAACACATTGGGCCTCGTTCACCATAATTATTACATTTGTTCCCATTATATTATACAACAGGTCGTAATCGAGGCCCATTGTTCTGTGCATAAAAATGTCCATGACTAACATTTCCTTGAGATAGAATTACTTATTAAAAATACTACATTAGTTAACCAGATGAAAAGCAGAGAACACTGATAAAAGTCACTGTCAGTTATGGATTGGTTTGGTCTCGTTTTGAATTAAAGGTGTTTTCTCTCGATGGATTCCGTTTGCTAATGTCATATTGCGTCTATCCAAACTCCTGTTTCTCTCCGAATCCCGTCTTGGCTTGGTTTCAAATGCATTTGTGGGCAAGATTTGGGCTGAACTGATAGACATGTCGGTCTGGACCATCCTGTGGGCTGTGGTTTTCTGGCCTCGCTGTGGAATGGCCGGCAGAGTCAGCGGTTCACGTTGGGCCTTCTTGTCTTCCCAAAGTTTGAGGAGACGCCTCTGGTTGTTGGTCATGTCTTTCAGGTTCTGTTGAAGGGACTGGACTTGGTCTTCCAGCAGAGTTTTGGACGTGACCGTGTTGGCCAGTTCAGAAGTGAGTTCATCGATGGTCAGACTCAACTTTCCCGCCTTTTCGACCAGTGAGCTGCACTGGCGCTCTTTTTCGTGCAAGTCGTTGATAATATCTTTGGTGGTTTTCCCTTGGAATTTCGGACTGGACTCCAATCCGATCTCAGCCCGGAGAGATTTCACCTGCTTGCGAAGTTCTTTATTGTCCAACGTCAAGGTCTTGAGTTTCTGTTTCAGCGCCTCGGTTGACCTGACCCTGGATTCGTACTGTCTCAGTTTCTCCCTGATGGCACTTTCGCGATGAAGAGCCTCGTCCCTCTCTTTCCTACATTTTTCCAAGAGTTTAAAAGTTTCATATTTGGATATCTTCTCTTTCCCGGCCATCATAGCATTCCCTGCGTTAAATACTACCAAAGTATTTCATCTCCTTCGTTGCAGGTCTTAAGGGCAGGGTGCCTATAAATTGGTCTTCCATGTGTATTGAAGCAGAAAAATGTCAGGAGAAATCCTATCGCGCATTAGATATTCCAGAAACACTGTATCCTATCTGGTAATCCGCTTTGTGCAGTTCAGACCCGAGTCTTTAGCCACTTGTGGAGCTGTAAGGTTTGGGAGCCAGCTTCTGTGTAACTCTAGTCTAAGGCTAGAATGACCATTAATTAGGACACACCTCAAGCTGACACCGTTTCAAGTGACACCCATTTTCGTTCTATTTTGTTAATTAGAAGAGTGCACCTTTGTCATTCACACTGTCGAGTCTGTGAGAGAAATATTAATTAAAAGTTGGGACAAATGGGGCACATAGGCCAAAAAAGCACAGTGTTAATCTCATACCCAGAGAGCAGGCCGCAGAATTTTCCATGCCTGAAAAATACGGAAGAATATCCTAAAATTCTCCCATATATCTTTGGTCTTAGCTTTAGACTTTTTAAATATGTTTGGCCATTTCAATTGTTTATTTGCACAGTCTAGGAACAAATCAGATGCTTTACAGTACACGTATAACAATGTGTGTCAAATAAAAAATATTAAATCCTAAAATAAATCTGATATATTCCTCATGACTGTACATTTAACACATTTACATAACAACTGATTATGAAATATTCGATATTTTAAAGACATAGTTAGTTATGCTTTTGTTTACACAATCCAGGACAGTAAACATTTTCTGAATATTTATTATAAAGGAACCATCCCGATTACACTGCATCAGCATTTACATAAATCTCTAAAAAGCACTTTAACAGCCCACAAGCCCTAAAGTGAGGAATACAAAAAGACAATTATATAAGAAAGTTCAATATTATTACAAATAAAACAACTGGCACCAGAAAGCAGTGACAATTCCCTTTACATCCAACTATAATTATGTATATTTACATGTGTGTATTATTTATCACAAGGTATCCAGACAAAATGGCAGAAGCTGAAGAGACACCTCAGTTGCAGTATAAATATTTCAAACCCTTCTACGTCTGCTGCTGTATATCAGCTCCTGTAATCTACTCAGTAACAATACATTGGATTTTCCTTTTCTGTAAGTAGCTTGGACACGTCTGACATTCTACTGGTCATGTAAAAATGTCCGCGAGTGCAGCGTTCAGCACGGCTGAGCGTAATCCGGCGGAACACACGGTCTGCTGATCTGCTGAAATCCAGACGAGCCGTGACCTTGTGAGCTGGAAACATGATTCTTACTAATAAGGCAACAAGAGACCCTGCAATTGAAGCAGAATAACACATGCTTTAGGAAGGGCAACTCGTGTAGAGCAAGTCCTGTCTCAAGTGCTGACATGATTGTCCCCAAAGTGGCACTCGGGGCAGGAGAACGGGGCCACACTGTGCACCCACATCCGGTATCTTATGGCATTTACGGCATTTGGCGGATGCTCGTATCCAGAGAGACTTCCATTTTCCTAATTGCAGGGGCAGTCTTCCTGCAGCAACTCGGGGTTAAGGGTCTTGCTCAGGAACCCACAACCTCTTGGTCTTGAGGTGAGTATCGTAACCGCTAGACCATGAGCTCCTACCATTCTGAAAAGACTGCAGTGAGTCGTTCCCTCGTTAATAAAAGCCTGTGATGAAAGGTCCAGCAATTAGGACGAGGCGATTAATCGTAAATAAATCAAAACCAACATTGAGAGCGTCTATTCTAGGGCTGCAATAACTAATTGATTAAATCGATTATTAAGATAGTTGGCAACTATTTTAATAATCGATTAGTTGTACTCTTGAGGCCAAAATAGGGAATGACAACTTCTTTGACAGTTGGGCTATTGACAAAAAATGTAGACTCAAACAATTCCCCAAGGAGCTGAACATTTTAATCCATGAACGCTGTCTCTACAACAAAAGCTGTGGAAGATGTTGAGGGACAACAAGTGAGAAGAAGAATGAAGAGAATCAGATCCTGGTTAATAGTATCATATTTCTCTAATTAATCATCTCTTTTTACCGTTTTAGTTTCCTTTTGTCAACAGCAAGGCTTTGGTGGCTTCCACCGTCCCAACATGCTTTACGGGAGCTGGAGCGCTGAAGAAATACGCCTGCAAACGCACAAAAAAGCACAAAGACCAGATTTATGACACCCTGACAGCTCTTTTCACCCGACGTCTGTTGCCATATTACGTTCAGCTAATTAAATGAGTGTAATTGATGATATTTGAGAGCCATAAGGATGTGGCTGTGTGCACACTGGGACCCAAACAAACTGGCAAGACTCCAAGTCTGTGCCAAAAATCTATTGTCACCGATTCCGGGAACGCCACTGGTATCCCGGGAGAACGAATCCGACACTGCTCGACGTATAATCCTTTCACCCCCGTGACACCGAGAGTGCTTAATGATGCGCTACAGTAATAAAATGTCGAGGCCGGTAAGGAAAGAGCTGTGCATTTAAATGAGTAATTAACTCAGACGTGGAGTAGGGCTGGGCGATACGGCCTCGAACCAATATCACGATTGATGAAACATTTTACCCCGATTACGATTAACGACTGTTTATGGGAAAACACAAAGGGTAAAGAAACGGCAGAATTCTTTTAAAAAATGATGTATTTATAGAAATATAAAAAACAGCTAAGATTTTGATAGATTTTTTGGATTAATTGCTCAACCTTCATTTTGCTCGTCACATTTGCTCGAAACTCTGTTAATGCTTTCCCCATAAACAAACAAGGGCAAAAAGACACAAAAACTAAATAGACATTCATTAAACGTAATCTAGGTCCAACGTTCACTTAATCGTGATATTGATTTGAGGTCGTATCGGCCAGCCCTAAACAATAATTCACTGTTCTTATCATTTTTCAAAAATGGTCAAATCTTAAATTAAAATTACCTTACAACCGACGGCAAGTAAAGCGTGCAGCGTCAAGATGGCTGTAATGATGGCCAGGGCGACTCGGGGACGCTCGTCTCGAACGGCCGGCCAAAACGTCAGAACCAGAACCGAGCCGGACTGACACAGAGCCACCAGGATGGAGCACCACCTGAGCACGTTGCTCGGTATCACCCACAACAGCTTACACACACACACACACACGCACAACATACATCACAAACCTACGATTAATATCTTTTAAAAGTAGTTTGATTCAGCTTATAAAAATACAGATTAATGCTAGTGGTAGTACTTGCAGTCGTCGTAGTATCTTTTATTATTCTGAAACTGTGCTAGATGATATGGTCAAAAATAGTATCACGATATTTCGTATTGATCGATCTCGATTTTCATCACAATATTGAATTTCACAGTCTTGTTTCTGTGTTAATAATACACAGGTAGTAAATACAACTACTACGAGTTTCAAGAAAATATTATATCGATTCACCGGATAACAATTTGACGTTTTGGAATCTGGAAAAAAGCCTATGTTAACGTGCACCGTGTGTAAATACGATGTTCATGGCTCACCACGGCGGGAATGTAGATGGACAGAGAGTAACCATACACACAGACAATTTCCAAAAACGAGTAGGACACAGCGCTGGAGACTTTCGCGTTCCGCCAGGTCAGGAAACCCCACAGCGCTAACGGAACCAGCCAGGCGTAGCTGTAGATCGCCATCGCTGCCATGGTTACTGGAGAATGAAAAGCAAGGTTTCAGTATGGCATTCAGCCATAACATCATGAGCACAAACATAACAGTTACCTGCTAACGACGGTTACAGCGAGTGAACATCTTGGGAAGACTTTCTCTAGCTTTATTTCTGTTGATCGTGCATTAAGTCCTGACGTTTTCTTTGTCAGGGATGAATGTGAAATATTCACAGTTACGTTTCCACTCTCACCTTTACTAAACTCAGGCACGTATTTGTACCCGGGATTCCCATGATGCACCAGGAAGCTGGACATGTTTCCGCTCATGCCGATGGCGAAGACGAGCGTGGCGCAGATCCAGAAGGGTCCTACGTGTAAACGGCATATAAAATACTAATACAAATGATAATACTACTTTTCATTTTGAAAGATGTCCGGATTCATTTTTCTCACCGTACAGATCAGGGTTTTTTCTGACATTAAGTCGAAGAAAGTTTTTGCCGAGCCACGGCACGACAGAGCCCAGGATTCTCTGTTTCACCTGAAAATATGAGGCATCATCCCGACATTATTCAGGATTATTTAGTCAGGATTCAAACAGCAAAAACACAGAATAAGAAGTAAGTTTCCTGCCAAGTACTAGGGGTGGAATGATCTACTGAGCTACGTCAATTTCATACCTGATGGGTTTCCACATCGAAAAACGCTTGATAATACTCCAGCGTCCAGAAAGCAGCACTTTTTCTCTGACCCGAGAGCAGCTGTAGATTGAAATGAGAAACTCGTGATTCAACTTCTAAAACTGAAATTGATACTTGATTCTTGCATTGTTCCCACCTCCGATTTAGCCTCACTCTCCGGCGGGTCTGTATCGTCCTGCGTTACGCCTGCAACCCTCCTCTGGTTTTGGGAGCTACTGACATCGTCGTCTATGTGGACCGCGGTGTCTCCGGACGGCCGCGCCGCTCCACTTTCAGCGTCATCAAATTCTGTAAACATAAAATCAATGTATATATCGTCACATTGTTAGTTATAGTAGTTCTATATGAATGATGAACTTTTTTTTTTCTTGTTAATACATCTTTATCCAAAACAAAATAATAATAATTTGAATATTTATTTATATTAAAACAGATTTGTATTATTGCAGTATAGCCAGGAATATTACCCAATTGTTGGCATATTTGTCATACCTTTCATAATATCCTCTCATTTGAGCACTATTTTTTTTATTAATTCACTTATTTGAACATTTCCATCGAGTTATGTGATCATAAACGTGACTTTACATCTAGTTGACTACATATGCTCTTATGTAGCACTTACTTATGTAACTAATGCATCAATATTTGAATCAGACTGAGCCAGTGCAATATAATATTTGTAAAATAATTTGTTAGGTTTTCATTAAAAGTGTCACAGAATCAACTACTGACCCTGAAAGTGCAGAAGGAAATCCTTATCGGCCATAATCGGTGTAAACACTTTGGAACGAACACATAAACAGGGAATGATCAGAAATTACAAGTATATTGTGGAAATAAATCGTTAAATATTTATGTATCGTATGAGTCTTGTTCGTTCTTACCCTCCTCAAACTTGTCCAACTGCAGCGTCGTAAAACGGCAACGTTTACGGATATTAAGGCCCACTTTTCAAACCAACTTATTAAATCATAAACCACACAGCCACATGTTAAACAAGACGCTCGAATTAACCAAGTCCTTCAAGAGGCCTGTGTGAAAACGCGAAAATTATTCATAATTGAGTTTTCGTTATATTTGCTTTAGCTCCACAACCTGTAAAGTCCAACTACGCATACTAGCGCACTACAAAGTAGGCGAAAACAGTACGCCAACTTTGAGGTTCTACATACTGGGTGTTGCTCCACTATACTAACACTACGGTGTACATGTCAAACGGCTCTTCAATCCCTACGCAGTGCGCGACATATGTCTCATTCCGCACGCCATCTTTTCTAGGGTGCCTGTTTGTGCACTAGTTAAGTAGTCAAAGCTAATTCATTCAGAAATATTAAATACGCGTACAGAACGCTAAGCTACCTTCATAACCTAAATAAAAAAGTTGAATAACAGTTATTTTAAATACAACATTCCGTTACAATTCAAGATTCAAGAATCTCTGTCACGGATATAGTTTTAGAAGTGCAACATGCAGTGAAATGTAGCATATTTTAGATAATGCCTTTTGAAATTCCAGAGATTCCAAATGTATTATCCATAAATAGTGACTGGTTTCACATTAACAGGTTTAAATTATAAAACATTATGAAAGTGCACTACAAAGGGAGTAAGTCACCTTATAAGACGTACAGAATATTCGATGAGGCGCAGCCCATGTGACCACTTCCTCAGCAAAATAAGAGACCGGTCCTTACTGAAAAATATTAAGGTTATAACGATGGTAAAGTTGCGGTAGTTATTGATTTTTACATTTGTATATTATTTTTTTTTACTTTTCTCTCCACTTTATGCCTTTTCAACACACAGTTTTCAATCACTAATTTTCTCCAGGAAAGTTGTTATACTTTAATAGACAGTCACTTGCATAACTCAGACTGACTAATGTGAATTGTTTCTGTTTGCACTTTACATGTATAGTTTTACCATAATATAGATATGACATACATAGTCACGGATCAAATTTCAAATTTGATCAAATTTATTGATAAAGCACATTTAAAATTCATTGTAAGATTGCTCCAAAGTGTTGTACAATAACAGGCTAATAAAATAATCGAATAAAATAGATAACCACAAATAACACTAATAACAATGTTTTAAAAATATGATAAGAGGGAAATAAATAAAACTATTCAAATGCCGGTAAACAAAAACAGGATTATAGTATACTATTAATATTACTATGAAGAAAGTATATATTTATGATAACATATTTTAATAGATTTTTATTTTGTTTCTAGTAAAGTTCCTTCAATTTAATCTAGTCTTAGATACGTACTTTTAATTCTCATTACGTGTTGCACTTTTATAACCGTGTATGTGACGAATAAAGAATCTTGAATATATATAATGAATATAAATATATTCTATGTTATGTACAGGCTAGGAACAGGCTTTTAATTTGAAAGGAGGAGCAAACCCGGTAGTAGCTGTGTTTTCCGGGCTCTAAATTCAAAGATTTATTTATTAAAATAGAATTAAAATTCTTCTTTTAAAAAAATTGTACGAAAAGATTCAAAAAGGGCTAAAAATCAAGAAACGACTAACTAAATTCGAACAAAAAAGATCTTTCTTTTTTTTTTCCACAAGACTGCGCGATCCAGTCCGTGTCGTAGCAGGCGCAAAAGCGGGATAAGCACAAATCCCACGCAGGTTTAAACCCGCGCTTAATCGGATCGATAATGTTCCCGGCTGGTTGTGGGGACTATGCCGGTCCCGTGTTCGTGCGTGAGAAGGGGCAGCTTCGCTGTGTCAACTCGCTTGAGACCCCCGCGTGTAAAGCCGTGTCGGTGCGGCTCGGTGTGGAGCTGCAGTGGCCGCGGTCCGAGCGCACGAACCAGCACTTCGTCTTCACCTACACCGAGAACGGCAGCCTGCGATACACCGCCAAGTCCCTGCTGGACCTCAGCCTGCTCTTCATCGCCCACAACGTGGAACATGTCGAGTCCCTGGTGGGCTTCCCCGAGCAGATGGCGGATAAACTGTTCGCCCTGGCCGAGGAGAAGCACAAGTTCGCGGAGCCCAGCAGCTCCGTCCGGGCGCTGAGGCTCTTCGGCCAGGCTTACGGGGAGCTGCTGCTCAAGTCGCTGTGTCTGAGGGAGCGGTGAGGGAGCAGGGCTGTAACGATACACCGATTCCGTGTTTACACCTGGTAGATACTCAGCCCAAGTGACAAGGGCTGTAACGATATTCACTGAGAATGAGTCGATGGAGGTCGAACAAGGTGTAACAATACATCAACTAAACGAACGCTTGTGTTTATTCCAGGGTTGGGATGTCACGATTAACCGGTTTCGCGATTAACCGCGATTTAAAACGGCACGGTTAATTCATCGTAAAGGCTCCTCAACACCGTGGTTCTGTTGGCGCTCTTAAAAACGTAGATTATAACAGTGCTGTCAACAGATTGGCGGGACTCGCCCGGAACGAAAACGTTTCACCACCAGGGTTGCGCTTGTGCTAGAAACACGGACGGTACAATCAGCGAATGACGGCTCACTTGACCGCGCTAAACAACGGCAGAGGAAAAAACTGAAAACGCTTTATTTCCACCGAAGAAGCAATTGACGTCTGCCATACAGAGAATACAAACCAATTCGTAACTCGAGAATGCGCCCGGATAGTCAGCAGCAGCAGCAGCAGGAGGAGGAGGAGGAGGAGGAGGAAGACAGAGTCCAGCACGGCACGGACGCCGACACACAAACACACACACATAGAGCTGAAACGATTATTTGAATAATTCTATTACAAAAAATGCTCGAGGCAATTTTTCCAGAATGGAAGCTTGGTTTAACTCATTTCACTCACTAGTGCGTGCGCCGCTTGCGTTTCACACGGACGCTTATTAACGATGCCCTATGTTTTTAGAGGCGCGATCAAGACAAGACCTGATCCCTCAGTATGTGAAAGTATTCGTGAGATATTCCGTGCACTAAAACAGAAGTAAACACGTAAAAACCCATAAATGACATTTTTGCAATGTAATGTAGACTTTCCCATGGATTTTCCATAGTTTATTCCGTAAGGCGCGCTCAACGCTTTATTGTGACACGGCGCCAAAGGGCGCGCAGGGGGTTGTGGGAAATCTAGTTAGCCTTTCTCTTCCAGAAAGGCCAAAAGCAGCTCATTTTATAGGCCAAATTGGTTCAAAATGACCAAAAACTTCAGTATTTCTTCATTTTCAATTACTCAGACTTTTACTTCAATTTTATGTTATAGTGTAATCAATAGGAAAGAAGAAATACAGAAAATGTATTCATCAAAAATAAAGAAAAGAAAGAAAAACTTTGTTTATTTTTGTTTTCACTATGATGCATCACTGTTTACATTATTATTTATGTTCCAAAAGGCACTATCCATTTGTTTATGTTCCATTTATGAACAGTATTGTTTGTTTATGGTTTTTGTGTCTTTAAAAAAAAAAAAAAAAAGACAGCAGTAAATAAAAGGTAAAAACCTGTAAAGAATGTGATTGTCTACATTGTGAAATAATCGTGAAACCGTGATTATTTCCCAGACGGTAATCGTGCCATCAAAATCTATAATCGTGACATCCCTATTCCAGGGGTCTCTTGCTGTCGGAGAGGATGGAGGAGATTCAAGAGTTTCATCGTCTGGAGAGTCTGGATCTGTACGGCTGCAGATTAGGGGACAGTCATGAAATATTCACACATTTAACATCCGAGGCCTTTGCCAGGTATGTGCTTATTTTAGTTAAAAAATAACACTTTTGTCTGCTCAGGTTTTTAATATTTGCGTTTTTTTCTTAATGTTTTAAGGCTCGTGAGACTGTTTCTGGGCGATAATCGAATCTCCGATAAGGGCCTCCAGAGACTAACGGCACCCATCCGATTCATGAAAAAAAAAGGCCTGGAAAGCCTCCAGCGACTGGATCTGTCTTGTAGGTGAAGCACAAGAAGTTTCCCGCTGTGTGAACTTCTGCTTCTTCTGCTGCTAATGTTGGTCTGTTTTTCCGTGTCATAGGTAACCCTCTCACTGAAAAAGGACTCGGATTTTTGACTTGCTTTAAGAAGTTACGAGAACTTAACATCTCACAGACCGCCGTGAAGGTAATTTCTGGGGGCGTAACAATGCCTCAGTCTGCACCGCTTCAACGATCTTATTTTTATTATTATATTATTTTTGTCCTTATGATTTCTTTTAGCTAGATGCATCTTTGAGAGGCTTAATGAGGCAGAAGATGGGGATGCTGCTCTCCGACACGCCACTGAAGGCTTTTGCTCACTCT
Source organism: Distichodus sexfasciatus (assembly GCA_032718565.1). Classification (NCBI taxonomy): domain Eukaryota; kingdom Metazoa; phylum Chordata; class Actinopteri; order Characiformes; family Distichodontidae; genus Distichodus; species Distichodus sexfasciatus. The sequence continues at coordinate 10,878 of JAVGVS010000916.1, forward strand.
GACTGCAGAACTGAAGGATGGGCCGAGGAGGTAATGTTGATGTTGATGTGTGACTACTGTAAGAGGCGTAATCCCTGCAACATCATCTGATTTAAGGAATATTAACCGATGCAATTAGACTCGGATAGTGGCTGAACACATCACACCCAACATCTTCTCGTCTTCTCGTTGCTTCTTTTGGCGTCGAACTGGAAACAAGTGTGTTGCTGTTCACTATATCAACTCGGAACCATACTAGACACCTGCTTGGAGACCAAATCAGCCAATCAGCTTTCTCCAGGCCTGTGATTGGCGGCTTTTTGGCCGCATTTCTAACGCAGTAGCGAGTGGAGCGAGCGCGAAGGTCGAGCGCGTGCCGACGCCAGATTTTGCTGCTGAAATGTTCACAGCACGCTTCGCATTTTGGCACAAAAATCAACGCCATACTATTTATTTCCTGAGACGGCTGCTCGTCTCCACCAGAAACGTCATCGCATTTTAATATCTCGTGGTCCACCCCAGCAAAAATTCTTCAGACGAAATGTCATGTTTTGTTGAGAGTTTGCTGCTTTATTTTATTCAGGTAATAAACCAGTGGGAAATGAAAGCTTCAGAATTACCCAAGAAGGAACCTAAAGCAAAAAGTGGCGCACCCAGATTCTGTGAGTTGAATCCAAATTCGTATGAAGAACAAAATACGCTTATTATTTTTGTGTCAATGCAAACATTCACCTGAAATGTAATATTTTTCTCTGTAGACGGAAGGGAAAAGTTTGTCCGTGAGCAAATGCTCTTGGTGTGTAATGAGCACAAAAGTGAGGTGGAGACGCCTGCACTTCACTTTTACAAACCTGATCCCAGCAGCACGTCCCGTTTCCAGGCCGACGGTGTCGATGACCGGACGACGCGCTCCACATCGACGGGGAAAAAGAGGAGTTTACGTTTGGAAGGAGAGGAGGAGGAGGAGGAGGAGGCGGCAGAGTGTCCACCTTCCAAACGCCGGCATCCTCACTTTTCTCACTTTTCAGCCGAGGATCTGGAGCTGCTGAACCGTTACTGATGCGGCCGACGAGCTTCTGACGGGACACGTTTTACGTCAAGTATTGTTCAAGCTTGAGACCAGGAGAGGAAAGTAACTGTTTTTGGATATTTTCATATTAAGAAAATGACTTTATCGACGGTATCGATAATCAACCCCTAATTTATACCGTCTCAATTCTACAGTCACATTAACTTGGTGTCCAGGAGAGGAGAACATCTGAATTATTGTATGTTTTTTGGAGAATTTTGATGAATAAAATGATGTACGGAAACCAAGGGAATTCTTTATTAAAATATTAACATATTCGACTTTTATGTCTCAGGGAATGTCATAATAGACCTCACTCACAAACCGTTCTTATGAAGAAATTTGTTCTTACACAGTTTTTAGTCACGATTCTGGCGTTCACCAATATTTTCCTTAAGATTCGTTTCTTACGTAAGAACACAAGTAACTGTCACTACATTCAAATAGTACTGGGGTTAAAAGATAGTAGAGAGCGCCGATCCGATACGCGGATGGGATATCAGTGCGATAACGACCTAAAGACGCTGGATCGGGTACCGGTGGCGTTGGGCCGACCTCAACTGGTTCTGCGTGGGAACGGCAGCATAAAAGCAGCTGTTACTGAGAAGATGCACACATACGTGAATAAAAAAATAAACACAGCAGACGTGCAAATCCTTTTATTGGGTTTATTCATGAGCCAGTTCATGAAAGACGAAACAAAGCTCTACAAAAAGTTTGTTTTTCTGAAGAATTCCCAACTAGGTTACGAGGGTTCGGGTACCAGAACTATCCATCATCATTTAAGGTACGTTTTAATCGATTAAAAATGTAAGGAGTGTCTACGGCAAACACACCAAACAACATCACGGTGCTACAAATATCTCATCTTCAAACCACAAGCTGTTAGCGATCAATAAAAGACTGAATAAAATACCATTTGTAATCACTACAAATGAGCCCAAAAGGTCAAAAACCTTCCCCAAAAAAGCAAATCCTCAAACGGCTGTAAATGAACGCTCTCCAAAACCCTAATATACAGACAAAATATTCAGAGTTGAAGTAGAAATAAGGAAATAGAAAGCGAGAGAAAAAACCGGTTTTCTAGCGTAAATAGATGTTACCGTGTAAAGAGTAAGACTGATAGCCAGGTGCTGATTTATTTCGTTTCGTTCTGTGTGATTGTGTGTGTGTGCGCGTAGCTCAGATATGAGACTGGTCCAGCTGGACTTTGGACGGAAGCGGTCCGGCCTCGTCCTCTTTCCCCACGGAGCTGATGATCAGCAGAGAGGATTGCGGGTACGGGATGAGTTTCCGATCCTTCATGTACTCCAAGTCGCCGTATATGCTGAGTTTCTGGAAGCGAATGAGATCGTTAACGCGCACTCCAGGGAGGCACAGATCCCACACGTGGTCCAGCGGTTATGGGAGACGTAAGTGATGGTGGCGTTCGAGTGCAAAAGGGAGCGCAACGTTACGTACCTCAGCAGGAACGTACTGATCCACCGCTGTGGCCACAGTGGCGCAGCAAATCCAGATCAGAACCAGCACGGACAGAACCAGCGTGGTGGTCAGAATCCAACCGGGCAGCCAGGGGTTCCTGAAGCGACATCACAGGGGGAAAAAAAAAACGTACAATCATCTCTCAAACACACAGCGGCGTCCATTTCCTCGACAAAAAGCTGAGGCGATGACAGGCTACAACGGGATCTTTGATATTAAAGCCGCCAGGAAATGAGCTGGCTCCTGAACCGAACCGTATCGGAGCGGACCTTGTGATATTGTCGTCGGTTGAGTTGACGTAATACCGTATCGTGATGAAACGTGTGATTAACACGCTTACAAGTGACTGGTCAGGTCAGACGTCGGTTTCTAACCTGGAGAAGCAGGTGAAAAGGTTGTAATCCTCGTCCATGCTGCTCTGATCCCTGGACATCACTCTCTCCTGGATGTTGCTCCTCTGGTAGTCCTTGTAAACCGGCTCACTGATCTCCTGATCTGTTACGCAGAACAAACCACAGGGCGATACCTCAAGAGACAAATAAAAGCACAATGTGGAAACTAAAATCTAAAACTCGGGCAATTCCTGCACATACTGCGGCCAAAACAGGGAACGACAAGCCAGAACAGAGCAGTGAATAAAGCTGTAACAAACGTTAAGGTGTTTTGTGGATCATATTTTAAACTACGTATTTGCTCATACAATCCTTTTTATAGATAAGTACACAGTGAGTGTTTATCGTTTCAAACTGGAAAGGTCGGTGCTGCGAGTTTTATTATTGCTTACACATGTCCTGCGGTTCTTCCTGGACGTCCTCCTGCTGGAGCTCATACCGAGGTAAGACCTGAATGCGTGGTACGGTCTGCAAGGACGGAAATAAAACTGATTTACACGCTCAAAAGTGAATTTACGTGAGCGATTATCATTGGAGGGTCACCACTTCAAGTCCCGAACCGGTGAAGGTACCGAGGTACTCATGAGCAAGGTACCGTCCACCAAGCACTGCTCTTTCATGGATGGTTGAAAGGCAGAGCTCCCACGTGGCTTGCTGTGTTCACGATGGCAATCGTTCACACTCTAAGGAGATTCCGTATATTCTGTTCCACGTTGGATTTTTAAAAACACGCTTTTTGGTTTTTACGTGATAAAACGAATCGTCGAATGACGCAGGAGTGACGAACGCAAAGCCATCGTTTTTGCCGTTACGTCTAGAACGTTGCGTACACGGTGCACGTGGGATAGACTAATCTAACCAGCACCGCGCACCTGGAAAACCACGAGTTTGCCGTCGTCGGCCTGCAGGTAAAAGGTCCAGGAGGAAGTGATGAGGTTCTGTGCTTGGCTCATGACGTCCTCCCAAAATCCTTGCACCAGGGTCAGCGGGTAGAGCAGGTGCATTCTGGGCATCATGGCCATCAGCTTAAAAACACAGAAAACAAACCGAGGTCATAGCACGCAAAGATTCCCCAGTTCGCAGGCCGAGCTCTCGTCGGGGTTATTCACCTGCTCCTGTCGTTGCTCGGCGAACGGAAGTTGGCTCTGGCATCCCAAACTGCAGGCGTACTCCTCGTCGCCCTCTCCGTACGCCTCGTGACACGCTGCAACACAAAATTCAAGACTAACTCGACTATATTTAAGCCTCATTTTAGCTTATGCTGGAGCGGAGGCTGCTATTTCAAATGTCTTATTTGCATTTTAATTGATATTATTTCGTTTCATATCTCGTATATTAATCACATGCATTGTGAAGCGCAGCATGCTAGTTTGCTGTGAAAATCTTCGGATTTCCCGCATGTTAACTCAATGCTGTGAAAGCTGAATTCTAACGTTAACTGAGTTGCACTGTAAAACCCGTCCTGCTGTAAAGGCTTGTAGTCATTTAAGAGAGAACTGCATTGAATCTTCGATGGAATAATTCTGCGCATGTGTGTGTAAATGTCTCGGAAGTTACTTTACCGGAATCACATTCAGATTTGGTCTGATTGAGGTTTTCACCGTCGCCAACAAACTGGCAAATGGAGAACAACCTGCAGCCTCTCTGACAGGCGTACAGCTCCTCCTCCTGAACACACACACACACACACACACGCGCACACACGCGCACACACACGCACACACGCACGGCAGAGTCAGGAAGGAAGGAGCAGTGATGCACTTCACAAAGTTAGCTGTGTTGTGGTGTATGTGTGTGTGAGTGTGTGTTGTGTTGTAGTGTGTTGTGTGTGTGTTGTGTTGTGTTGTGTTGAGTGTGTAACTCACCCGTGGGTACGTGTGTAGGCTGTAGGTCAGGCTGCAGGTTGTGTTGTGTTGTGTTTTAGTGTGTGTTGTGTTGTGTGTGTGTTGTGTTGTGTGTGTGTGTGTGTTGTAGTGTGTGTGTGTGTTGTGTGTGTTATAGTGTGTGTTGTGTTGTGTTGTGTTGAGTGTGTAACTCACCCGTGGGTACGTGTGTAGGCTGTAGGTCAGGCTGCAGGTTGTGTGACAGGACGCGGTGCTGCCCAGGGCTCCGTGGAAGGCGTGTGATTCGGCGCTGAGACCGGGTGAGATGACGGTGAACACGGCGATGAGACTGAAGATCCGCCGCGCTGCCATTTTCTCCTGCTAAACACCAAACACACACATAAACACACAAACACACACTCGACTCCCAGCGCGTCTCTTCCGCCTTCTGCGCCGAGCCTGCTATCGCGAGAAGACGCGAGAAGACGCGAGACTTGCTCTCACTACCGTCACACACAAAACAGCACACAGCAGCGCTGCACAAGTTACTTCCAACATGTACTACATTATTATTTATTTAAATTTTGAGTGATTATTATAGATTAATAGTTACTGTTATTTCTACTAGTTAATTACTATATGACTGTGTCTGAATTGTAATTCGCTACACGACTATTGAGTATATAGGGTTAAGTGTCAAAATCAAATTATTATAAACACATTAATAAACGATCAATTAATTAAATGTCATGAATGATTTAAAAAGGGGAAATTAGAACAATAATAATAATAATAATTAAATAATAAATAATAATTAAATAAAGCCCCAAATGGTAACGAGAGGGGTCCAAGCACACGTCGCAAAACACCGCAACATGGTCGTTGTGCAGTAGCGGTGTCTGACGCTGGTGTTTAGCCCCCAGGATAAATGTCGTGTCCAAGACATAGGTGTGCTAGTGATTTGGTAGTAAAGCTTCTTTGAAATTTACTAAGTTTTATTTAATACGTTCTAAAAGCGATTAAATAATAATGAAATAAGTAATCACTGATCCCCCCCCCCAAAAAATAATGATTACTCTCTAAAAATGTTCAGATAAGAACTGGGTGCTTTTCTATCATTTTGTAAATTAGGCCATTTTAATAACATTGCAAGAAAAGCTCTATAATGACACGGCATAATTTTATGTATTTTGTAATGTTTATGTTTATACCAAATTAAACAAAAGCAGACTTACGGATCTTGGGGAAATAAGCATTTATATTATAACACTTATACATGTAGCAGCTGATGCAGTAAATTGATGTAGTAAAGGTTTTTATTGTTATTTAACAAAACTGTATTTATAATTTTGTATTTGTAATTTTAAAGAGCAATAGTTAACACTACCTGGAAAACAAAAACTACTATGAAAATGTGTAAAAATTGTTTAATATGGAGAAATTATTACCTGAGGGCAGTTACTTCAGCGGCTATAGCAGCGTCTGTGGGAATCTGGTGTTCAATTTTGACAACTTAGTTTCTATCATCATACACGAGGATGAAAACTGTTGAATAAAGTGGTGTATAATATCATAGATATTCGTTATCGCGGTCAGATCATAAAAAAAATCCCATTATTGTGAAATGACTCGCTGTGGGCGCTAAAAATACATTTTTACAAAATATAATTATTTAGATATCGTTTTGGTTGATAGTATAGAAGTGTAGCGCCACTCATAATTTCATTCTTCTACAAGAGTGTTCAAATCTGCACAATACTGCATTCCAAAGCCAACCAGGAAAAACTGGACAAGTGCAAGACCTGGACTGAGCCGGAAAAATCTTGAGCGTACACATAAAGAACAAGCGAAACTCAATCACATAAGTTGTGTCTTTATTGAAAATCAAAGTTCTATACAACAGAAACATTACACACTATTTTAATTTAAGGGATCTAAAAACCGGGACTGAAAATAGCAACACCATGTTGAGACGCTGTGTACGTAATTTCCTGTGTGTGTGTGGTTGAGACGTCCCGAAGAAGTCACTTCATTCACCGATATGAAAGAGCCGAGTGAAGACTCGAGGACTCTGCTGGAACGCGTGCAAAACCCAGTGAACTCCAGAGGGAGAGAAAGAGCTGAAACGGACGGCGAGCCTCGCGCTCTTACGGGACAAGAAAAAAAAAACAAAAAAAAAATCATCATTCAGGCACAAAAAGAAAAGAGGAAAAGACGGGGCTGCCGCTTCAGTGTTTGCTCTTCTTGGATTTCTTGTGAGAGCGGTGCGGCGATCGGGACCGTGAGCGGGACTTCTTGGAGGATTTTTTGGGCGTTCTGGACCGGGATCTGCGTGAGCGTTTGGGGGTTACGATTGGCGAGGGAGACCTGAACGGAGAGAGCGGGAGAGAAATCAAATGAAATTAGTGCGAAGAAGAGAGAAAGCAACAACGTACAAGCCGCTCCAGGCCACCTTGAGACAAAGGTTTCTCCCCCAGTGTTCAATGCTAAAGGACGCACGATGGAATCGTATCGCAATTTTTGTGGCAAATTCTGAGCGCGTAGTGGAACTTAGGCGTGAAAAATATCGGACATCTACGTTTTGATATTCCTTTGTACCTTTTTGAGGACCTTCTGCTGCTTTCCCGTGGCGAGTCCTTGTAGGACGAGCGTGAGCTGTCTTTAGTGTAGGAGCGCTCGGAGCGCTCGGAGCGAGGAGACGTCGATCTGCCTCTCCTGCTGCTGCTGCTGCGCGTCGGACTCGGGGACGGACTGTGCCTGCGCTTTCTAAAAAATCCAAATAAAATCATCACCACAGCACAACTCCCTCAGGCAGCTGGACAGTGCGGTTATCAGCTTTCCTTCACACAGCCTCCTCATAAACCTCAGCTTTTCAACACTGACATATAGTTATATTGCAAATGTGTTTATTTGTATGAGAGCGTTATTCCAAGTTTAATTTAAAAGCTAATTGTTCGGCTCACCGCCAGTCTACAGATCTCGTGAGACCACAAAACATGTCCAAAGGTTATCCTTTGTATCGCTGCCTGCATTTTATTGTTAAAATTCATATCTGGATACTCTACTTTTTTGGTTTTGGTTTTTAATATGCAGAATCTCTATTATTGAAAACATTATTACAAAGGGTTAGGGTACATCTGAACGTCTGCCTCTTCCTGCACTGTACCGTTGTCTTATGTCATGTCTAAATCTGTCAAGCGCAACTCACTTGTCTTTCCTGCTGGACGACGAATCCTCTTTCTCCTTCTCCTTGTGCGGGACTTCCGATTTCTCCTTTTCCTTTTTGTCTTTTTCCTTTTCCTTGTCTTTTTCAAATTCTTTTTCCTTTTCCTGAAAAACACAAAACGGCGCCATTGCTAAACACGAGCACGGAGCACACGCGTCTTCCCGTGGAGGAGTAACGGCGGTTTCACTGACCCTCTGCAGTAACTTGTCTCTGTAGAGCTCCACTTGCTCTTGAATGCTCTGTCCCGACTTTTTGGGGCGTTTTCCCGACTCCAGCTCGTCCTGGAACTTCATCACCTTCAGCTACGAAACACAGTTTATCACATCGATTATATATCATATGGATGCCACATCAGCTGCTATCACAAAGTTTGTTACCACACCGTTTCCAGTGATGGTTTACAGTGCTGATTTAACACTAGGGAGGCACGGTGATTTGGGAATCGTGTCGGCATCTGCTGATAACTGCTTTAAGGCGTCGGATCCGACTGACGCTTAGGTTTGCCCGATATTTTCAGCGTGTTTACTGTACGCGGGAAAGGCAGCGCTGTATTGATGTGACTTGACGTATCGTTACGGCCCTAACGAGCAGCTGAAGCGGTACCTCGATCTCCCTCAGTTTGGCTCTCTTCTCCTCGCTCATCTCCGAGAGCTTGGCCGTTTTGGAGTCTTGATAGTCCTCTTTAACAGCCTGGGGGTGAGAGTGCTGTTCCGACGTGTACAAACTCTTCACGGGCTCCTTCACGTCGGCCTCGCGAGGTTTCCTGCGCGGGAACGTTAAGAATACGATTGCGGGTCGTTCATCAACATGCAAAAAGGGTCAAGAGATGAAACACGAGCACGTTTTAACAAACAGCTTTTACCTGTCGTTCTTCTCAGACTCCTCGGGTAAATCAAAAACTTCCCATTTTGACGTGGTTACGGCTGGGAAACACAGAACGGTTTTATTTCTCAACTTGCAAAGACATAAACACACACACAAAGTGCAGACCTGTCAATAATAAATGCAAATGACTAAACCTTGTTTTGTCCTGTGTTCTGTCTCTAAACCCTTAGCTAGAGCTGCAACTATCGATTCTTTTTGTAATCGAGTGTTCTATCGATTTTCTTAATCGATTAATCTGATAAATTATTATTTTTTAAAAATGACAATGCATTTGTTTTTAGGCTTATTCTAGTGTGTGAGTAGAAGTCAGCAATACATGCTTTATGTTGTTGTATTTAGGACGTCCTGCACTACTCATAGTTTGTCGTGGTTTGATGTGTAAATGCTGACGTAGTTATGAAATCAGCACATTTCTGATGAAAACTGACGGTTTTTTAGCTTTAGGTCAAATAAAAGAACTGAAAGAAGAATAAAAGAACATTGTTTTATTGCTGAGTTGCAGAGTTTTTATGATCTACTATTGTCTATTTATTATCTACGGCGTAACGTTCTAACACTTCTTTATCCGTTTGGTTTCCATCAGAATATCGAATAACATTTTTTAATAAATACATTTTCTTTATTTCTTCTTTCCTGTTGATTACACGACAACATTATAAACTTGAAGAAAATCAATCTGATCAATTGAAACTGAAGAAATCACTGAAGTTTTTGGTCATTTTGAACCAGTTTGGCCGATAAAATGAGCTGCTTTTGGCCTTTCTGGAAGAGAACTACATTTCCCACAATCCCCTGCGCGATAAAGCAATAAAGCGTTTAGCGCGCGTTACGGAATAAACTATGGAGCATCTATGGGAAACTCAATAAACGCTGTGTTGTGAGTAGAGCGCTGCTCGTTGTGGTTGTTTATCAGCGACGTGTGTCCGTAATCAAGGGGACGTTTAAACTGAACTGCGGCGCTGTAGCGAGTAATGACGCTAACGCGGGCGCTCACAAACGGGCCGCGTGTTTACATCGCAAACACGTCATTTATGGGTTGTTACGTATTTACTTCTGTTTTCGCGCACGGAACGTCTCACAAATACTTTCACGTACCGAGGGATCAGGTCTGGTCTTGATCGCGGCTCTAAAAACGTTGCGCGTCGTTAATAAGCGTCCGTGTGAAGCGCAAGCGGCGCACGCGCTAGAGAGTGAGATGAGTTAAACCGAGCTTCGATTCTGGAAAAATCGAATTAAGCCAAATTAAGCTAGTATTAATAGCAAAAGTCACCTTGAGCTTCCAGAGCTGCTCCATCCACCGCCTCCCATTTGGACGGAGCCATTTTAAACCCTGGTTTAGGACCGTCCACTGCACACACCGCCACCACAACAACAACAACAACAAACCGAGATTAGTGAAGCACAAAAAGACAAAAGAGTGAGACGACATCAGAGACGTGCTGCTTGCTGTTTCTCCAAAATGCTACGGGCCAGTGGTGCTGGTCGATTAAAGTTCTCTGGACAGCCACTCACGGGGAACGCCGTCCAGTTCCTCCTCGCCGCCTTTAATGGGAACGCCGTCCAGGTCGTCCATGGGAGCTCCGTCTAGCGCGGCGCCGTCGATGGGAGTTCCGTCCACGTCCTCTAGAGGCGCTCCGTCCAGCTCCTCCTCCGCGATGGGAGCGCCGTCCAGATCCTCCGCCTGCTCCACCACCGCCACCACCTACGCAAGGTAACAACCTCTCATTAACACGCAGACGGCAGAATCAGAAAACCTCCCGGACGTTACGACGGCGCAGAGGAAAGAACCGTAAATCTGAAAAATCACTATATATACGCACGTATATACCCTTAATTAAATTGCTATATACTGGGGTGGCACGATTCCTGCGTACGTTTAAACCCACTGGCATCGTGATGGGCAGGACCGTAACAATTTCCGAGGAGTTGCCCAGCCCTACCTCGGCGGGGGCCTCGGGAGGGGGCTCCTTGTCGGGGTCGAGGCTGACGAGGCCGAGGAAGATGTTCTGGAGCTTGATGAGGAAGGGGTCGGGGTAGACGGCCCACTCCTCCCACGCCCGGAAACACGACATCACGCGCTGCTGCGGGGCGCAAAGACAAAACCGCGTCAGTCTGGACTGTCACCGTCGCCTCTCTTCCTAATGATTTAGGGGGTTTAGGTTTCGGCTCGTGAATTTGTGAGGAAAAAGTTGACATTTCCCGGATTAAAGCCGCTAGTTTTACGAGAAAAAAAAAGGTTGTAAAGTCAAAAAATCTGCGAGATGAAGTTTGGAGACATCCAGATTTTTTAACGATGGGCGATTTTAATCGTCTTGCTGGAGAACGTCTGAATTTTTCTTGTTCCATTTTCAAGATTCAACAGCTTTGTCATTTGTCAAAATAATCTCCGTGTCCATATAAGTAACAAAAAAAATCAACACAAAAAACACCTTTAACCTTGGAAATGTCACATCTTTCTCAGCTCCAATTATTGATATTTTTTGGTATTAAAGTCAGATGATAATCAAAAGAGCACTTAAATATCTATGACACTTACGTGAACAATAAGAGTGAAATATTTAGACAGACGCCACTGACGCGTCGTCTCTTTATTGATAAATATTTGTGACCCTCCACGGCAAAACCAGTCGCTTGTCGCAACGGAGGTTTCCGAGAAAAACGAGCGTTTATGTTGCGTGGGGTAAAATGTTGGATTTTTTGTTTTTAGTGTTTTGAAACAGTGAAAAACTTCCCCTTTCCATCCTAAAAACGTGACTTTCTTGAGGCGAGGAATTCAATTCCAGCCGAATGTTAAAAGTTTGTGTTTTGACCGCTCTACTTCAATATTTACGCTAAATCCACTGGTCGACCAGCGTGAAGATATTTCTCCGGAATCCGTCTCCGTCCCGTTCATTCCGTATAGGTATCGTTTTGAAGCTTGATTTAGGCCCTTTCATCAAAACCTCATAACTCCATTGTGAAAATTTGCCACAAGCGACTGGTTTTGCCTTGGAGGATCACAAATGATCAGCATCTCCTCCCCGGTCGGGATCCGGAGCTGGACGCGCAGGGCGTAAAGGTGTGGATTCCGTACGAGCGAAGAGGTCGGCGCTCACCTTGAAGTTCTCGGACTGCAGGTGACCCTGTATGGTCTTGAAGGTGGCGTTGAGGTCGGAGAATATCTGGCAGAGTTTGGTTTCGAAGCTGCGAAATCACGAGGAGATGCGTGAGCCGGCGATGGGACGCGGCACTGAGAAACGAGCGGAAGCAGAAGGAGCAAAGCACTTACAACTTCCTGTAGTAGGAGGCGTTGGCCACTTTGGCGGAGGAGTTGTACAGCACGTCCGACACCAGGTATAACCGAGCGATCTGGAGGACGAGCGGGGGAAAAGGCTTAATAACAACACCGATAAAGCGGTAAGTTATCGCACCAGTTGACCACCCGGCGGTGAGATAAATGACAGAACCCGTAAAGGGACAAACCAAGAAACAATAACTGACCTTTTTCGGGAGGGGCGTTTTGAGGATGGAGAGGGACTCCGCGATGCACTCGACGATCTCCTCGGCGGCGTCGGCGTGAGTCAGGCAGAACAGCATGGCCTCGGCCACGTCGCTCCTCCTCGGCGTCAGAGCGCGCAGCATCTCCTCCAGCTTGTCCCTCTCTCTGGGGGGAAGGGGGGGACGCAAAGGTTACGGCCAGGTGACGAAACCCAAAAATCGTTTTCCTGACAACATCGGCTGTGACGTAAATCTCGGAAGCTGAAGAGGGAGGGACGGAGAGACGGAAGAAAAGAGAGACAGGGAGGGCGAAAGAGAGAGAGGGAGGGAGGGAAGGTGCAAGAGCGAGAGAGAGGGGACCTACTCGTCTTTCAGGGAGCCCTTCTTGCCGGCGTCGTCGTCTTCCTCGTTGTCGCTCTCCTCCTCCTCCGCGGCGCCGTGTAGGTAGGGGTTTAGGGGAGGCGGACGCCACAGCGAGCCGTTCTTAAACAACCTGAAGTCCTCCGTCCTCCACTTCGACGGAGAATCTCCCTGCGCAAAAAGGTGGAGACGTCAATCCCGAAGCCTGACGCGCCTCCTTCGCCGACGCCAACGTCCAATTTAAGGACGTTAAGACGTTCAAGCTTTAAAGCTCGACCAACACAATTTGCCACAGATATTAATATGTTTATTAATAACTCACACCTACTGCCGGAATCGTAAGACTTTCGACTTAACGGACGTTACACTGATTCCTCTGAGTGTGAAATTATTTGAGTAACTGAGGTAACTGCGTAAACGCGATTTTTCAAGATGGAAACCCACGTGCCGCGTTGCCTAGGCTGCACGACCGTCTAAAACGTTCCAGTTCAGGTCAAATCTTGCCCTTTATCGCAGACAAGACGTATATTTCAGCTGCTGAATAACCAAATCAACCGGCGTTCTGCTCACGGTTCAGCCGTTTACTTGCTGTTTTTTGTCTGACGCGAGAGTCAGACAAAAAATGGCAAAATGACAAAATGCTGGCGTTTTGGAACCTCATAGCAAATATATTTTCTGGTTCGTTGAAAATGAAGACATTTTTGAGCCAACACGAACTCATTTTTCACTCCTTCCTGGGAGAGAAGTGCGTTTTTTTTTGTGCAGTACGAGAGTGCGTCACAGTAACGCTCTCTCACAGTTGGCTCAAAAATGTCTTCATTTTCAACGAACCACAAAACATATTTGCTATGAGGTTCCAAAACGCCAGCATCTTTGTGAGAACTCAGTGGTTTTTCCCGAACGTGTGGTGAAAGATGGTGATTTGAGACTGACCTGCAGTATGGAGTACAACTTCCACCTGTAATACACATGAGCCGGGCTCTGATTTTCAAACAAAAACCTGCAAAACACAAAGTTCAACCCAAATTAAGTTCAAGACTCTGAATATGAATATGAATATGAATGTGTTGATGTTCGTGCTCTAGCGCGGACATCGTTTCGGGAGAAATAAATCGATAAGAGAACCGATGAGGAAGTAGACTGGTGGGCGGCACCGATGTTGACCAAACCTCATCAATTCCCACCCCTAGTCTCGATTTACGATGGGGTCGTCGGAAAACACAGCTCCACGGTACAGTGGAGCCTTGACTGACGGGTTTAATTCGCTCAAATGACTCCAAATCCGTTTTCCCCACTGAAACGAACTGAAATCCCATTAATCCGTTCCGGACCCCCACCCCCCCCAAAAAAACGCCGCATTTTTTTGGGTAACGTTTTTAAATACGAAAAATGTGCTTATAAATAACGAAGATTGTCTAAAAACACCAGACAACAGCATTTTCCTTGAAGATGCTGCCGAAGGTGGAGGAGAAAGGCTGAACTGAATAACTGAATCTTATTGGCCGATTTCCGCCCGTTTGGCCCCGCTTTTGTCTGCGGGGGTTTTCGATTACGAAAACCTGTCCGACGTGGTCAGTTTCGTCCTCCGTTTCAGCACGTTTTTCCGAAACGAGTTGGGCCGGTGTCATTAAAGAGCCCAGCTGGCTCGTCGGCCGAATTTGATCTCTCAACTCAGAGCCAAAAAAAAATAAAAAATCCGGCGGAGAGACGGCTCGCGTCTGGAAACGACTGGTCAGTGCGGGACGCTCGTGAGTCGAGGTACCGCTGCGTTTGATGAGAGCCGGGCTGACTTGCCTGTATAAGGGGTTGCTGATTTCTCGGTTCATAATCATGGCCTCAAACATGGGACCCTCACGCACCACAAACTCGATCATTCGGTGGATGAGAGAGAGCAAATTCCTACAAGAAAAACACAGTTAAAGCAAAACAGTTTCAGATCCGCCACCGTGTAAACACACACGCACACACACACACACACACACAGCACAAGCAGCCCTGAACCTACAGCATCACCTCACGTACTCTAAACACAACTCACTGCCCCTAAAACACACTCACACACACACACACACACACTTGCACACGCACAGCTCTTACAATCTCAACTCAAGAGTCTTACTGTTGGAAAATATTACGTACAAACTTTAGCAGAATGGAAGATTTTTTTTTTTTTTTTTTACAAGACTGCACACAATATTCTAGCGCAGGAGTCAGTTTTGCTTCGAATCGGAGCTGCTAGTCGGTAAACGCTTCCTCCCTCTCTCTCTCGCTGTCTCTACAAGTAACTACGTTTCGTCACGACGCGAAGTCGCGTCGATTCAAATGGAAACCTGCTTTGACACAGGCTGGGATCGGATTCGGTTCAGGAGCGATGGAGACGAGACGACGCGGCGCGCCGACTTAACTTCCGTCCGTGTCAGATCGTAAAGAGCGACTCCGATAGCACCGCACGTTTTTGTCTTCGATTGAATTTCGTCGGACGTTTCGGAGAAACCGCTTCTCGTCGGTCTAAAAAAGACAAAGCGACGTCGCGATGCGCGTGGCTTGATTTCGGAGCGACGCTACGGCTTTGTCGATCGCCGAAGCGACGTATCGCCGGAGACGGATGTCTCGTCACGCCCCTGAACGTAACATCTTCCTTCTGCTAAGGAGCCGCTACTCGGTTAGAAGGCCGAAAGCTTTTTAAACAATGCAAAAATGCGAGGCTGGAGAGAAGACAAACCATATTTAACATTTCTAAGTGGATGAGGGACGGGTTTTTATTATTATTATTATTATATTTTTTTTGGACTGGCCCTCAATGTGGCCAGTAAGACAGCCTGATTCTTTTTGTTTTTTTAAATATTGCAAATTTTTGGGGAGGCGTTGATCATGTACAGGTACACAAAAAAACCACAAGTATTGGAGCCGATCATACCAATGTCAGGCAATCATTCTGTATACTTTCCCCAATCCGTCCCGTGACGCTTTTCTGGTCCCTCGCTGCTGCAGACAGTTCAACTTGTGCTGCTCACCATGGCCAATGTCAAAGGTCACTGACTCTACATGGATTGGGTGGCGCTGTTTTCGAGCCACGCTACCGAGACGGTTGGGAGTGAGCAAAAGCCAGAGGGATTGTGTTTGTTGTCTGTGTGTGAGCTTGTGTGTGTGTGTGTGTGTGTGTGTGAATATATTCGTGCATCCCCAAAAAATGTGAATATTGTGAAAAAGGTCATTCATTTCTGTTATTCAATTCAAAATAAGACTGTGATCAAAATTAGACATGGGCCGATACCACTTTTTTAGCTCCGATACCGATATTGTAAATTTGGATCTCTGCCGATACGGTCACAGTCTCTATTTAAACATAAAATAATGCTTTAAAAATGTCTGAACACATGACTGAGATTATTGTTATGCTTAAAGAAATGCTGGATTTAAACAGTTTAAACGCAATAATTACACACATATGCTAATTTATTATAATTTATTACTAATATACGCTTATTTGTTCTCAAAAATTGTTCGTTTACACATATAAACATTTCCTCTTTCTTATTGATTCCACCATAACATTAGAAAATTGACTAAAATTTGATCAACGGTAAACGAAACGCTGAAGTTTGTCGTTTGGAACCAATTTGGCCTATAAAATGAGCTGCAGAGAACTACATTTCCCACAATCCTCCGCGTCACAACGAAGCGTTCCAGAATAAACGACGGAAAACCTGTGGGAAGATCGAAATAAACGGCCGAATTGTGAGTCGAACGCTGGCGCTTGTGGTTACTGACTTCCAGAATTGACTTCCTGGCTGTAACACCATAGCGTTCTCCGCGTCGATGTCCACGTGTTGCCGTGGTGACCGCTCAAAGGCCCTCCTCCGAGCCACCGACGCGTACGTACTGCTGCAGACGGAGGATTTTACGAATAGCATAATACGAAGCGACAGACGTTTGAAGTTGGTCCCGTACGGCACAGCCCCACTTGGAAATGACTTTTTTTTCACAACACCAGTCTTTTTCGCGATGCACTAGCTTTGCGCGCCGCCGACGTTTACCTGAGCGCGAATGCTACAGGCGGTGGAAGTGTGAGGCGGCGCTTCCTCTTTGAAAGGGCGGCGAAGACGCGCTAGGGCGTGCGTTCGTGAGAATGAGGGTCGGAGCGGCTGTCGTATCGTGTGGCATGCACCGCCTCAACTGTTGCTCACCCAAACCGAGCTCCGGGTAGCGTGCGTTTTGGCCAATCGGGTCAACTTAATAGAGATGATGTTCTCTACATTTCATAAGAATTTGGAAAAAAAAGAAAAACATGTACCTTTCTGTTGGGATAACCACTTTGACTATGGCTTGCGACAGAGTCTGGATATGAAGTCACATCAGATAATAAACATAGAATATATGTGAGTATTGTTAAAAAGAAAACAAGCATAAATACTAAATGCAACATACTCCTAACAACAACAACAACAACAACAACAGCAACAGCAACAACAAGAAGAAGAAGAAACGTGTTCTAACGTGCTCAGGTTTTAAATCTTAACAGCTCCTTTATGACAAGAAGCACTGACTAGGCTAAAATACAACAGTTTTACAACCGGCTGAATGCAAGTAAATCCTAATTAACACGAACAAAAAGTCAAGCGACAAAATAATAAGAGCATAGCATTTGTTGTATTTTTTTTTGTTTAAATATTGCTTTGAAGATGTAACGTCAAACGGCAAAAATACGACATTTCTACAACCCTTACCGCCATCATTGCATTATATTTAACTGTTTAAACTAGAGCTTAACGACTTGGGCTCTCTTCCTTACGGTTCACTCACCCAGCCAGACAGAAATCCCCGGCGTAACCTCGGAGATCGCCGGGGCATTTTATTTGCTCGCAATCCAATCCTTTTCACTGTTACTGCGGTGAGCGCTCTCATATTGCCATTCTGTCCATTTTCCCCCCCCATAGACGAAGACGGAGCTCAAATTGTCCCGCTTTTACTTCGCCAAATTCGTCCGTGATTGGAGGGTCCGTGAGCTTCTTAGGAACCGATTCGTTTTCTCCCGTTAACGACGCACGGGATTTGGGACTGGAAAGCTTCCCTCGGCCCGCTTTCACGCGACGGTTCCCGCTGAACGCGCGCCTCAATCCGTCTTCCGTCCCTCGTTCTTTCCCCGTTCCCTTCAGCGCATCTGAATCGACGTCTTCCTACGAAACTTTGGTATCGCGTCGGCGTCTTCTTGCGGAAACGCGTCCCTACTTCGAATCGGAAATCTTCTAACTGAAGTGAGCGAACCGCAAGGAAGAGAGCCCTATCCTTAGACACAACGTGATGTTAGAAGGCTTGGTCATTTGGTCGCGACTGGGCTCGGTTCCTCGCCGTTTACTCACTGAGCAAGCGGTAAATCTACAGGCGAACCGCCGTTAAAAATGAACGCGCGTGCCGTTTCAAGGGCTTCGGTTCTGTAAAATTGGAGTTTTGTCTAGTTTTAACTAGGGACGCACCGATCCGACACGCGCACAGGTCCAACACTGAGGCAAACAGCCGGACGGCGTATGGGTAACGCTCGACCCAAACGTGGCACTGATCTATTTAGTTAAATGTTTCTCAGTTTGTGCGGTTGGTCCTGTGGTAAAGCTGCTTCACCACCGTCTCCTCGTTCACCACTAAACGCAGCATTTTTAACGAGGTGCTTGGCCCCGTGTGGCCAGCTGTTCTGCGGTACAGTTGTCGTAAAGTTCCACGTGGGTTTGATTTTGGTGCTAAACGATACTGACAACACACTACAACCCCCAAAGTTGATCGAATCCCACCAGTCTACTCTTTAACGTGCACCGGTCGGATCGGTGCGTCCCTACTTTCCATCAGAAATCTCCGAACTAAAGCGAGTGAACGGCAAGGAAGAGATCCCTTGTCTTACAAATCCTGGCGTTTTTAACAGTGCTAGTGAGACGTTTTCTCTGTTTCTGTTCTCGGCCTGCGGAGGGTTGAGTTACCTTGTCGAACTCGTCCTTGTTCTTGGGCGGCGGGGGCATGGGGGCGTTGGGGTTCTTCAGCCGCTCTTTGGGCTGGGCGTTAAAGGGCAGTCCCGAGGGCGGCGGGGGCAGCGTGTGCTCCATCATGGACGGGGGAATGTAGATGGGGTGAGGCGGGATCGGCACGCCCTTGCCCCATCCCAGTTTCATTTCAAAGTTCATAATTGTTTTGCCTGAAACGCAGAAGGGGGGAGGGGGGGGAAACGTCAGACGGGGACGGGAGAACGAGCTTCCCACACGCCCGAGTGAGAGAGACGGGAGATCGAGTGTAGAGGAACAGGTTGAAGGTGGATACCGTTTAAGTGTTTAAGTGCTCGTTCTGCGTCTCTCCTGGTCATGAAGGCCACGAAGCCGCAGTTGCGCTCTCTGGCTCGCTCCTCGTCTGTTCTGGGCCACATGATCTTCACGCTGGCCAGAGGACCGTACCGACCAAACTCCTGACACAGCATCTCCTCGTTCATCTGCAGCCAGAGAGAAATCGCCAAAAAGGGAAATAGTGTCTAGACTTTGTGACGTGAAATGAAGATTTTAGGTCTACAACTAACAATTATCCCGATAAATGGTTCATCAGTGAATTGACAGGTTAGTTGATCATCTTCTGATTTGTCGTTTATGCACGTATGAGGCCATGATAAGGAACAGAGCAATCAACAATCAAATATATTATCTACATTTTGGGGAAATGTTTCATTTTGGTTTAGGAATTTTTGGATTTTGATTTTGTGTTTTACTGTGAGAAATGATTTGTGGATTCACGCTCATTTTTTAAAAATCTACGTTTTGATATTCTTTTGCAAGCTACCGATCGTGCTGGATTCCAAATTCTACAAAAGAGGTCTAAGAACATTTGTATAAAACGGCAAAATGGCAGAATAACAAGAAGATTGTCGTGCCCATAATGATGCAGATTTTAAAGATTAAGATTGAATTTTTTCGTAATATTTCATATGATTCAAACCATTTTAAAATGTAGATTTTTTTTGCTGAAATAAATTCAAAATCTTTTTAATAATGTTGGGCCAATACAGTATATTCTTTAGTTCAATTATTAAAAAATTTGTTCTTAAGACGGTTCCATTAAAATAGAACTGCTTAATAGTTCAACTGATTCGAATAAATTCGAAAGACAAATTGAAATGAGATTAATTGTTTGAACGAATTTTAATCTGAAATATTATTAAGCGGCGTTTCGCATAAATCGTGACACGATCGTACCGTTCCTGTTTAAGACGGCTCAATAAAATTGTATTAATATTAACTAGTAAACGAGTTATTTTA
This sequence comes from Distichodus sexfasciatus, assembly GCA_032718565.1. NCBI lineage: Eukaryota > Metazoa > Chordata > Actinopteri > Characiformes > Distichodontidae > Distichodus > Distichodus sexfasciatus. Next base: position 30,854 of record JAVGVS010000916.1, read on the forward strand.
AGAGTCAAGTCTAATCACTGAATCAGACAAAGTGTAGAATTAAGTAGGGCTGCAGCAATTAATCGATTATAGTTTTGTTTTGTTTTTTTAATATCGACAGGCACTGACCTGAGGGTTTATGTTCCCCAAGTAAAGGTTTGTGGTTGAAGGATCGCCGACGTCGTGCGAGCCCGGAGCGGAATCGTCCAGAACTGGGAAAAGGAAAAGGCACCGGTTCATCAACTCACACAGTCACGTGGCTCGTTCCATCATGCGTCCATTCATCCGTCTATCCATCCATCTATCTAATCACAGCTTACGCACAAACACTCACGAGATTGCATTACACAGTATATAAAGCAAATTTACCACTGGACGGACGGTTTCTCCTGGAAGAACCATCCGCTAAAAGAAGCAGAAAAGCAGTGTAAATTTTGTTTCCATGATAAAACACAAGGCTGCTTGTCTAGTGTGGACACGACGTGGTGTAACGCGAGTGGGTCGGACTCGCGGCGTGGGGAGACAACGTCTAACCTCACTCTAGGCACAGACTTGGTCCAAATCCCGTAAACCACTGGGCAGGAGTCTGAGTCCTGCTCACGTTGTCTGTAGACTGGAAACATGGTAGGGCTGTGCGATTTGACCAAACGCTCATATCCCGATAACGATATATATCAAAATATGGTACATTTCCGGAAAATTCATTGGTACTTTTGCACGCAAAAACTGGTGTTTGTACACACTCAACTCTGTCTACGCACTCGCTCCAAACATTCCACGCGCTCATACGGAATGCCAAAGGTGACACAATTCACCTACGCTTTTACACTACAGACAGTAAAACACCCATTTTATTCGTTAAAGAAGCCGTTCTTTGCGACGCTCTAATATACTGGTGTTATTAATGCAATTTTTCCAGTGCTCTGGTGACTTGTGGTCAAAGGCCACTTTTTAACGCCGTAAAAACCATGAAAACCACCAAATTAACGATAAATTATCATTAAAACAACAGATGCTTTGATTTCGTCATCTCATATACTTAGTCATATCGCACAGCCCTAATCTCAATATTCATCATGTAAAATTTGCTTTAAACTTTTTCTTGCCGTTTATAATGACCATGTGTTACTAATTTAAATACAGATAATAAATAAAAAATTTGACAATGAGTATGAGGTGATGCTACCAGCAGCATATTGTGTATCAGGGTTTTGTCCTTTTTTTTTTTTGAGATCAGAACCTGATTTTTTGTGATTTTTCGTGGCGTACGCGTTTATGGCCTAATGTTAATTTCTACATGACTGTAACAAGCAACACTGGTTGGCTGCTGTTATAACATTACATCTATGTGCCTCACATGCCCTGACCATTTCAATGTTTTATCAAACTTAAGCCATAAGTGTAGAACACTCATCAAAAAATTATTTTCCCAAAATGTACTGAATCACTTAATCTCTCAGCCAACAACGTCATCATAACACTTCTTTGTAGTTGCATCAACTAGATATGAACATGATGATGTAGCCTAAAAAGCACATCTAAAAAAACTTACAGGATCTTCTTCCCTCCGTATTGGATAAAGGTTCAAATCTACTGACGCGTCCCTTCATCCGGTGACGCTCATCTCGCTCCTCCTGGATCCTACGCAACAGATCACTTTCCACTTTAAATCCAAATATTACACACTTTTCATCCCACACGAGACACGGAGGAAAACTCACTGTTTCAGCTCTTCTTTGAAAAGTTCAAGGTTGCTTTTCTTCTTCTCTTTCTCTGCTTTCTTTGATGCCTAAATCGTTTAAGCAGGAATTCATCAGAAGTCTTGAAAAGAGGATGTATATGTGCTAAAAAGAGTGTGAAAACAAACACTCACGTTGCGCTTGTCTAATGCAAGAAACTGGGGCGGAGTTTCCAGGGGTAAAAAACTCTTTGCTTCTGGGATTCTTGATTTGGGTTTGTAAAGCTTTCCTCTCTTCTCGTCGGCAGCGGCTTCCTCTGTTAAATTAAACATTAAAGTGAATTAAAGTGAGCAATTACTTCTCACGGTGAACACAGCACAGCACACAGTCCACCACAACCACACGAGAGCTCTGCATTTGACCCATTCGTGAAGGAGCATTGGACAGCAACGAATCTGGCGCCAAAATCAGTATAATCTACCTTTAGTGGCGTTTGCGATGCCTCCGCGCACAAACGTCTTTACTCTGCCTTCACCTCCCTCGAAGGCAGCGAGGAACTCCTCGTAGATTTCTGCAGCCGCTTTCTCATCCTCCTGTAACCATTCAGCAGATTTAATCCCACGTTTTATATCAATAAAAAAAAACTTTGTGTAAGACCTAGAGAGTTTGCGACTAATTACTGTTATCAGACAAATGTCTAACTCCCTAACCATTTCACTACCAACTGTCCCAAGAAAAAAAGTCCCGCTCCCTTCAATTCCAGACCTAAAGAAAGTCGTCTCAACTTCACAGATTAAACGTTTGCTGATAGTGTTCCACAAACTTCCAGTCCAGCTGTCTGCCAGTCAGAACGATATTGAAGCGACAGGGGATCATCATGTTGTCACATCAGCGTATAAATGCACCCACCTTCTTCTTCAGTTCATCTTGTTCCTTTTTGCTCAGAGTTCTTTTGGCGACAGCCATTTTTCCGATACTGAAGGCCTTCAACTTGCTTTCCAGCAAAGACTGAAGACGGGAAAAAAAAAACACATGAGCATCCTTCAGAAAATGAAGCTGTGGACTTAGCCTGATATCAAAAGCTGAAGCTAAGTTGCAAAGTAATTGCAGCGAGGCGTGGCTTACTTTGCTTAAACCGCTCTAACTCTGTACTGCTTTGTCCCAGCGAGCGTCAATGGCGCCAACCGAGCAATAGGGGGCGCTGTAAATGCTAACTGTCTATATCTTAAGAAGCGCAAGTCCGATTTAGCTGGAATTTGGTATGAACAATCAAAACTAAGATACGGACGAGGCAAACATACCAATGTGGCTAATTGAACAACAGCAATGCTACAGAAATTTCTGCATTCTGATTCACAAACTCCCACACTTACTGCATCAGCTGCTTTTTCTCGGACCTCGCTAGTTGCCGCTTGCCTCTATATTTATTAATATTACTATGCCATATATTAGCAATATACCACAATACGCCACACCTCTACGACGGAACATGCACTGGCTCCCTGTGCCCAGATACCTGTTGGTATGAATTACCACCCCATATTGTTATTAATATACCATGCACCAAATTGTTAACAGTTTCAGCTGGGTCGAGTATCTTACAAATAAAACCCCATTTTAAAAATGTTTTTGGTCTTAATGTCTTAGACTAACCACCAAAGCAAATCCTTTATACGTGACAACATACTTTGCAATTAACTTCATTCTGATGCTGATTCTATTGTATAAAACTTGAACATTGCTCATTATTAATGCTTTATTAATCAACTGACACTACTCACTCTCAGAAACTTGGGACAAACCCCAACGGTCTTCACTTAGGTGCTAAATACTGATATTAGATTAGCAGCACAAAAAGCTGTTTTACGGTGACACGTGTTGGATAATATTGCAAATACTACCACATTAAATTGCTTAATATGAGACTTCCCCGTTACACTAAACATATGCATTTTATTTATTAATTAAACCAGGAAAATTAACACTAATTTAGCTGCTGAATTAGCAATGCTATTTGTGAGGCGGTCGGCTGCTAACCCTCACATGTTAGCCTCTACTGCTAACGGGCTAATAACACTTCGTTTCAACGGAATACCTTTTGTTACACTATCCATGTTACCCTGACATATTGAGGGGAAACTATATTATATTATATTATATTTATTATATATTATATAAAGCATGCAGCCAATTGTTCTGCTCAGCTACTGCGGCAAAACGCATTAATAGTTAGCGAGCGTTAGCAACTAACATCGCTATATACCATCTTGAAAGCTAACTTGTTGCAGGCGTGACGAGGTGGATGCAATAATGGCTCGTTTTCCTGCATTTCTTTGTGCCGTTTTAGGTTTTCACGGAGATTGATGAGGTAAAGCAAATGTCGGTACCTTGGGTTTGGCCTTCTGCGCCCCGCCTGGCCTTTTAGTCGCCATTTTTCCTGCAGGGAGGAGGAGGAGGAGGAGGAGGGCGCGTTCAAGAGCGCAACGAGAGTCGTCCTGGAGATGAAAGAAGGGTTTAACACACAAATACATAGGATTTAAAGACTACAAATATCCCCCAAAATGCGTATTTCTTAAATTAATATATTATGGATAGCGCTGTGACATCGAGGGTTTTTTAACTTGGCCCGATATTGTACCTTCCTTCAAACAGACCGTCTCTCGTCAAGAAATATCGACAAAATTCAAATCTTGTCAATGATCAAATATCTTGTTTTCCAGCCAAAAATCTATTTCTTCAAATTTCATGACGAAACCAAATATCTTGAAGATGATTTAATTTTGTCGAAATTTCATGAAAATATTTATGTGAAACTTACACAATTCAAATATCAAGTTAAATATCAAATATCTTGACGTTGATACTTGAATATTTATCGAGAGAACTAAATGACAAGGCTCTCAGTGAAACTTCAGGAAAATATCAAATCATGAAAGATTCCAATATCAATCCTGAAGATGATATTTGTTGTTTATACAAATTGATGTTTTGAATTTTTGTCAGGGGTACATGATAAAACCTATGTTTGTAGAACTTTGACAAAAAGTTAATATCAATCAAAGTCAGAAATATCTTGAACTTGATCTTTGTTATTCAACAAAATTCAAATATCTAATATCTAAGTTTATATTTTAAATTTAGCCGAGATTTCATGGTGACTTTTAGAATTGAAGTTTGATATTTGTTATTCAACTTAAGATTCAAATGTCAACTTACAATATACAGTATTTGCTATGTGATAGTTGACAAAGTTCAAATATCAAATATTTTGTTATATAAAATTTTTCACTGCACATTGTTATTAATATGTCATGCATAACATGTTGATGTTATTAACAGTTTCATGTGGGTCAAGAGCTATGATATTGCTATGATGTATTACTTTTAATTTCTCTTGATTGCACTTGGATGCTTTTATCATATTATACATGGTAAAAGGTTTTAATAGAGTAAAAACATACAGGGTGGCCCTTTGTTATTCTGAATCAGAAATAGTGTTCGCAATTGCTGGAACTGCATTACCTAAAGCGCCTCAGCGTGTTCTCCTCCTACCTGGGCTTACTTGGTATTTACACTTGAGTCAAAAGGCAGAGGCTCCAGAGAGGACTTTTAGGAATTCTGTAAATAATGAAGACAAAGTGCCTTGTCTTCATGTGAGCAGGTCATGTAACCACACCAAAAATACCTTAATAAAAATAATTTAGGCAGGCTGATCTGTTTTTCCCCTGTGGATCAAATAGCCATATTTCAAATAAAGAAATGCCGTATTACTCTAGTCCTGTTCCATATTATGATGGAGGTTCTGTTTCATTTGCCTGGATGTCTCCTACAATTATGGTCCTCATTTATGAAATGAGCGTTAAACATTATTTTACTATTATTTTGCAATGAGTTTTTTACTCTATCAATTCTAATTAATAACTCATATGCATTTCTAAATGCATCACTCAACCAGTGATAGTATGGTTCTCAAAATCCACATATTATATGCTTTCACACTAAAAACATTCCCCACCATCCAGTCTTTTTAACCATTCTATACTACCAGCTGGGCAACAGGGGTGCCAGCACAACATGTTACAAATATATATAAATACAAATAAGGCACATAAGGTAAGCAAAAATCATGTGCAGGCTATAAAATGTAAACTTTCTAAACTACAGGCAGAAAAAAATGACAATGTGCAATATCAATGCAAAATATAGTTACATGTGAATTCAAACTACAATTTAGATTCAAATATCTTTTTTATGGTAAGATGTGTATATGATCGCAAGTTAGTATAAAATTTAGACAGGCAGTTTTTGAGAATATGTTTTAATTGAATATGACAAGAAATGAAAGAAATACAACTATTAATATGTACAATAGTCAATATATCTATAATTAAATAGTATGTTACCAGAAGCCATTGTTTACCAATAATATGTTAAAATAATGTAACAGAAAATAAAAGGTGAAGAAATAGTTTGAATTTTACACTTACAACCATGAAGATACTGATTCTAGCTTTTTGCAGTAAAAGTCGTAAAGTTAGGATCGCGATGCATAAGACCTGCAGTTTGACATGAGCATGCTGTATGCAGATCAACTATTCAAAAATAGTACAGCACAATAATAACGTTTGGGAACATTATGAACCCAGACATTTGTTCACATGAAAGTGGGTCATGCATGGCTGGTTGTTGCATAAGAGCTTGCTGTAATGAGAGTGTCTTCTGGTTGTTGTGTAGAGAAAACGGCTCTACTCTTAGCATTCACCGCGTGCCTTAATTGAGCAACGATAAATCAGGTCCGCCTTGAACGCATAGAAGATAGAGTCCCAAAAATCTTTTAATGCTGAAAGATACGGGGTTTTAAGCTTGCAAACCGTATAACAGCCATGTTAGGACATTGGCTACCGCAGGCCTTTGCTGAATAGTCTGCCACTGGTTTCTGCCGAGGCCACTGGTTATCGACCTGAAACACCGGATGTATATTTTTAGAAAAAATAAATCTGCGAAACATTCAATTTCAATACTGAAAACGGTAGTCTGTCCATAGCCTGAAAAAAAGCACCGGACGCTTTGTGAAGAACCTAACAGCCAATAACCCCTTCAGCATAAAATGGCGCCCTTGGCATTGCATCAAAGGGTGGAAATGGTTTCATGGGACCTTTTGGTGCATTAGCGAATTGCAGCCATTCGTTTGGATCATCTATTTAAGCATCAACGCTGCGGCAAAAATGTTTACTCATCGAGTTGGAATCATCTTTTTTAAATCATATATATCCAGCATCTAAACCTTCCTCTCGATTAAGACGCGCGATGGCACAAATGTTATAAACACGACGACAAGCGAGGATGATTGCATTGCGCTTACGGATGCTCTTTTTCCTATTTTTTGAGTGTGTGTTTTTTGTTTGATCCCGGCCGTGCAGCATCCTCCATCCCGTTTTATCCGCCGCGCGCAACATCGTTTCGCCAAAATAAAGAACCAGACGCGTTTCTGACCGAGACCGTCTCTAAAACAGACTGGAGACAAACCACCTACCTCAAGGTCGCCTTACCTGGTGCTCTCTCGTAAAGTGCACTTCCGTGGCAGTGAGTGTGTGGTGTGTATGTGTGTCGGATGAAATGGGAAACGGGATGTGGAAACGGAGAAGCGGGGATGCGGTGACGTCACCATGCGGACAGATGTTGCTGATGCTGATGATGCTCCAAAATCATCAAGGAATTTCCATGAGAAGAACAAATCACAGTGGCACTCACAGATTTGAGATCTATATATTGTTCTATATATTTGTTCTAAAATATTACATATTTTGTTATTTTCAAAACATATTTAAATATAAACACACACACACATATATATAATTGTATGTATTTAGATACAATTTATATAATATTATATATTTATAAAGTTATAATTATGTTATAATTTTATAGAATAATTACATTATATCCAATATATTTTATACATTTAAATGTAAAATATATAATATAAATGAATAATATAAAACTACAAAGCTATATCAAATATAAATTTATATAAAATGATAATTGTACTTTATGCATCTGTGAAAGAAGAACACTCACTGACCGTGTGATTCTAATCTAATTAGTGCCACTATAGTACCACCACAGGCATTAGCTTTGATTCATATATTTGAACACCACATAATCTGTTTAAAATGGGTTAAATTCACATATTAAATGAAACCATATGTATATATATATATATATATATATATATATATATATATATATATATATATATATATATATATATATATATATATATACAACTTATAAATTTCTGTATAAATCTACCTTGTTCTTATTTTTTAGCAGTACAGGATTGTTTTGTCTTATGCTGTATGGTGAAGTGGAAACATGAACTTCTATATCCAGTATGTCTGAGGTTTTATTACACATATATAATTTTACAAGTGTGGGTGTGCCTATACATTTCTAGTTCATGCTAAATATAAGTACATCTCTAAGTGCACCTCAGTCTTTATATTTAGTGTAGGCCATAGTGTCCTTATATGTCGACAGAATTTGAAACTAACACATCTACAGAAATGTATATCCGTCATATAGATTTGTGCATGGATATAGTGCTGTGTGCCTTTTTTTTAGCACAATGCATCATGCATGCATATTGCAACATATCTACATATTAAAGTCTATATTTATAGGATAAGATTGTGCCTCTTTTGAATGTCTGGTTGAGCTTACAAAAACAAAACGTCGTGTCAGGTTTGTGGCAAACTTGTGGTTAATTTGTGGCAAATAGTGGCTTTGCCATAAAGGTTTACAGGTTTGTCATTATCAGTCACTAGTGGCAAACTTGGCAATGTTCTTGGCAACAAGCAAATTACCACTAGTGACAAATGTGACTTAATCAGAGCAGAAGGTTCCACTTTCATCCCATGGCCAAAACAGAGAGACTCAGGAGGAGTTTCTATCCAGGCATCCGTTTTATACTTGGGACATGCCTTTCTAAGTCTCAGTTCTGTTATTATATGCTGTAATACATGCCGTTGTTACAATAACTTATACTGTAAATGTCCATGTTATTACATGCTGCTAATACATACCTCATATCGCATTATTCGCGATAACTTTATACACGTAAATGTCCATGTTGTTATATATTTATTATATGCGCTAATACGCTATCTCTTATTATTCACGATAACTATGCAGTTTGCCACTTCATTGTCACATGCTCTACTCTGCTATGTACAATGCTGCAGCTGCACTTGGCACTTTAAAAAATCATCTCTTTGCACCTGTTCTGCTTCTTTTTATTTTACAAAATTTTTCGGGTTTGCATTTAACTTTATGTTCCTTATTGTATAATATATAGTTTTATTTTTGTCCTGTTACCCCAACCTCCGTATTTACGTTAGTATTTATGTTTGTAGGTTTGTATTAGTCTCTCTTCCTTGTCTATTGCACAAGTTAAAAAGAAGCGGATCGGGCATTTCTGCATGTTGTATCTGCATAACTTGCACGTGACAAATAAGAATCTTGAATCTTGAATCTTGAATCTTGACCAGTGATTTGCCAAAACAATCTGCCTGTAATGACAAACTTGTAGTGAACTTGTGGTGACAAATTTTTGAAGCCCTAAGTTTTCTAGTTGCTAGAGTCCTACAAGTTTGCCTAAAGCATAATTTGCAAGTGATAACATGTCCTCGCGGCAAATTAGGTAGCATCGTGCCAAGGTTAATAGCAACTGTTTTGCAACCCTAAAATTCTTTTTTGTAAGGATGATATTGTGTCTCCATATCGATTCTCCTGGAAATGATCGATTATCGTCGATTTTTGTGATATCGACAGACATCGAATCGCTGTCCATTGAATTGATATAATAGTGTATCGTTATGAAACTTATGGTGTACAACCCTGCTGTGTGTGTGTGTGTGTGTGTGCGGCCATGTATTTATCGCATTGTGGGGACCTTTGGGGGTCCCCATGAGGAAAAATGACTTTATAGAAAATATTAGCATTTTTATTTTAGAGAAACTAAGGGTAAAGATGTGCTTTCGGTTATAGAGGTTAAGGTTAGGGTTAGGATTAGATGTAGCTGTAAAATTATGTATTTATGTCATTATGGGAGCCTATGGAAGGACCTCTAAGATAATGTCTAGGAGCTAGCACGTGTGTGTGCGTGTTTGAGTGTGTGTACGTGTGCGCGCTTTCATGTATTTATCACATTAATGGGGACAGCACGTGTCCCCTAAATCACTTTTATCTGTCTTTTGGCTGTGGGGACATTTGAGGGTCCCCATGAGAGATGTTTTATAGAAAATGTGCTTGTTTTATTTGAAAACTAAAAAGGGTAAAGATGTGCTTTTGGTTAATGTTAGGGTTAGGATTAGGTGTAGCTGTAGAATTATGTATTTATGTCATTATGGGAGCCTATAGAAGGACCTCACAAAGATAGTAATACAAGACTGCGTGTGTGTGAGGACAGTGTAGGAGGGTAAGGAAGAGGCGGGTAGAGGGGTGGTGCGTTCACTTCGGTTAAATGTTTGACTAAAACTGGAGTTTATCCCGTATTAAAGTAAGAGGAGCTGGAGTTTTTGGGACTCGACGTGTTTTGTGGTGAACATGCTGCAGGAACTCAACTCGACGACATGAAGTCAGAAGAAGCTTTCAGCAGCAGCAGCAGCAGCATTAGCGGGAGGGAATTAAACGACTTGCCTGTGGATTCGAACCGAATTAAACCTTATTTACAGGAGTTGAGGGTGAAACTGAACCAGGTCAGAGCAGCCAGAAGCGATTTAAACGACAACTTTCTCATCAAGTTCCTCCGAGCCAGAGACTTCGACGTGGAGCTGGCCCTCAAGGTCCTATCCAACAAACTACAGCTGATGACATTACTGATGGTAGTTTATCTCCTCTCGACTGATCGAAGTCAGAGTAAACTTTATTGTCATCTCAGCTACATACAACAAATAAGGGAAAGAATAAGCAGATATTAATATTAAATATTATATAATATTAGATATTATTATATAAATATTATATTATAATGTGTATATTATATTATATTATATTAAATATATAAATCTATCTATCTATCTATCTATCTATCTATCTATCTATCTATCTATCTATCTATCTGTATGTCTATCTGTCTGTTTTCTATCTATCTGTCTGTCTGTCCTATCTATCTGTCTGTCTGCAATGCATGTCTGTCTGTCTGTTTCATCTATCTATATATCTATCTATCTGTCTGTCTGTCTGTCTGTCTGTCTGTCTGTCTGTCTGTATGTCTATCTGTCTGTATGTCTGTCTATCTGTCTGTTTGTCTATCTATCTATCATCTGTCTGTAACCATACATCTGTCTGTCACAATCTGTCTATGTGTCTATCTGTCTGTCTGTCTGTCTGTCTGTCTGTCTGTTGTCTATCTATCTCTGTCTGTCTGTCTGTCTGTCTGTCTGTCTGTCTGTCTATCCTTTTAACTAGAAGTAGAAAAACAGACTGTGCAATTAAGTCACATGTGGTATTCAAACTCCAATTATTTACAATTATTCAGATAATCTTTATAAAAATGTAACAGTATCTTTATAGCATCTAAACTAACTATAGAGATGCTAAAGGAGAAAACCTACGATCAGTAATATGTTTAAAAAGAAAAGTTCAATCATTTGTGCAATATTGTAACAGTAGTGGAGATAAACTACAAATACAATCTTGAAATACAATTATACTTTTGTTAGCAGAAGTTGAACAAATAGCAGACAGTTCCAGACAGTCTCCCTGGAACAGTTCTAATGTGACATGGACGAGACTGCGTGTATCGCAAGACGCTGATGAGTAAAATGCAGGGGTCAGTGATATTTGTACTGTGAAATTATCGACCATTATGTGCACGTGGGTCAATGACATGGCGTGGATATTTTTTGTCAGGGGGGCGCAAGCAGGTAAATTCAAATCAAATGTGCATTTAAACCAAGAAAGTAATTTATACAGAACAAATGGTTAATAACTGTGATGTGAATAGCTGAATGCATTCCTCTGTATATTTTGTATAATTATTTTTCTGCATTTGAATGCAATATTGGCTCCTTAAAATACTAAATAGCTGAAGAATGCAATAATATAAGTTATCGGATATGCAAAACACAACCACAAAAGAATAATGTGTTAGGAAGTGTAGACACTCTATTTCACTAGCCGCCTGACATTTCTAATGGTGTTAAAAATACAGTAAAAAATGATACATGATCGAGAGGTTTGTTTTCTAAGAACTTCAAGCATAAGGCATAAAGTTTACGGGTGGCAACAGGGGCATAATAAATACATGTTTAAAGTACTGTTTGTTCAAATAGACTTCCCCATATCTAGGACATGTGAATGAAATCTGGGTCATTTACTACAGTCACTCTTATCGTTGGAGTAGGTCAACGTTAATTACAGTTAGAAATCTGCTTTCGTCTTGTAAGAATGTGTTATGAATGCACGAGGTGATACCTGCGGATCTACAGTAATTGCTTTTGGAATCTTTCACCTTTTCATGCATGGTGTTCACCTCAGTAGGCAGATATTTATGACCTATTAAAGTGTAAATCACAAGTTTCAAAACAATACATTATTATATCGATTCAACGGACAGTGATTTGCCATCTGCTGATATCACAAAATCACATGTCGATTCTGGGTCAGTCTCATCACATAATATAATTTCCATTAGATTTAATTCGGCGGCCAGTGATCAATATGAGACCTTATCATATGCTGATTTCACACCATCACGATTCATATCAAATCACAAAAAGCAATATCCCTGAACTCAGCCAGAGAAGCACATGACAAGCAGACCTACTGTCCAATATAAAGTTGCAATATGTTTGATGTCTAATCAGTTGTTTCATTTCTGATCAATATGATGGACTCATCAATCGTTGAATTGTATTGTATTGTTACACCCCTACTATTTATTCCTTTCCTACATGACATTTTTGGCGTCTGATTTGATCCAACAGAAAGATATTTACATTTACTTTGCTGTGCTCTTATTTTTGTACTCCGTTAATCAAAGATTGGGCATGAATTTGTGTTTGTGTATTGAATATCTTGCCATTTTTCCACAGTTGCTGATTAACTACCACAAATGGAGGCAAGAATGCCCCGAAATAAGCGCCAACCTGTGCCCGTCTTCCGTTTTAGGACTTTTGCGGAACAACTACCACGGAACTCTCGCGTCAAGGGACGCAGCTGGCAGCAGAGTCCTCATTTACCGCATCGGTCTGTGGTCATATTCAACATTTTGAGAGCGTTTAAAGAATCAGAATTAGGAATAATGTTTATTGTAAAGAACACTGTCTCATACAAGCGAATTGCTTTGCCCCATTTTTTTTTTTTTACTTTGTTTTTCTTCTTCAGGTCAGTGGAATCCCAAAGAGTTTACGGCATACGAGGTTTTCCGAGTCAGTCTCATCACGTCGGAACTGATAGTGGAAGAAGCGGAGACTCAAAGAAACGGCCTGAAAGCCATCTTCGACATGCAGGGCTGGTGTTTCTCTCACGCCCTGCAAATAAGCCCTTCCTTGGCTAAAAAGATTTCGTGTGTGCTCACTGTAGGTATTTTTTTCATTCAGTTAGTATTTTTTGAACATCGGTTTTCAAGATTCGAGCGTAGAACCCGCTGATTAGGGGAAGAGTAGCCAGATATTTTCCACAAACAGTACTTAGAAACGAGCCGACAGCGCATTCGCGACACATGCACCCAACGAAATGCCATTGAGGGATTCTTTCAGTAGCATGTCATAAGTTGCTGTGCAAGTCGTCAGTGAAGCAAACTAAAAATGTCCTGCTTTACATTCTGCTTAACAGGATTCTTTTCCGTTGAAAGTGCGTGGCATCCATTTCATCAACGAACCCATATTTTTCCATCCAGTCTTTTCCATGATCCGGCCGTTCCTGCCAGACAAGATCAAACAACGGGTCAGAGTTTTTCCTCCAATTCCACATCTATATGTCTTGCATTACCATTTTGTAAATCGTCACGATACGATATTATATTGACTCAATGTATTCGATGTATCGTTACAGCCCTGGTCTTCACTTAATTCTGAATATTTTTTAGCTCTGGTCTTATGTTTGGGGACGATTTGATGTTGTAGAGGGCTGAGCGACGGAGACTGACATTGCCTTTTCCCAACTTTAGTGTGTTGAATGAAATATTTGCACGCTTTAAGAACTAAATTGTTAACGTTGTTGTTGTGATGAACTTTTTTATACATCTCAACTTTTCTAGGGTGGATTTAGATTTTTTTTTGGGTGAGAATTTCGCTTTTGTAGAGAAGATTTTGATTTTGGTTGGTATGGCTTTTGACTTTGTAGGGATGATTGAGCAATGGAAAGTGACATCGGCTTTTTCCCAGCAGATTCATTTCCACGGCAGCTCGTACGCAACCAGTCTGTCTGAGCACTTCCCGAGGGAGATCCTGCCCCCGGCGTACGGCGGCTCGGGGCCCAGCATCGAGGAGGCGTGTCGGGAGTGGACCGATCACATCATGGGGGCTGAAGACTATCTGCAGAGCCTCTCTGTAGACCTGGCAGGTTCATCACAGGGCAGCTCAGGTCGTTGCTAACCAACAACGTCATCTTTTACATTTCCGCCGACTTTTCCTTATATCTGACTAAACTTGACATTGAGTTGAGTGTTGCACTAAAATAACGGTGTCTGGGTGAAAATAAGGTTTTGCACATGTGCAAAATTCAATGTGAGCTTAAATTAAGGATTTGCCAGAAACCTGGCGCTCTGCATAACTACGTAACATTTTTGAAATGTATGTCTTGTAGTGTAGATTCCTATGTAAGATGATAGTGGAAATGCATCAACATTACTTGTTCTTCTGGTGATCTCGAGATCACGACTTATTTTTCTCTTGATCTTGACATAACGAAAGTCTGTTTCTTGACTTTAACCAGTTGCATATGTCTGGGCCTCCTTCTCAACTGACGATCACTGATATAATGATGTTTCAGTCCACAAGCAAAGTACAATCGATGATAATGGCAGTAATGAACCTGAGTGAAAATTCAAGTTAACACCTTAAATTATGTCAAGATCATGAGAAAAACAAATTGCGATTTTGCATTCACAAGAACATGAAGTCATGATCTTGAGATAATGCCTTTTGTTATGTCCAAATCTCAAGAAAAAGGACTTCGCTTATGTTCTTTCACAATCCACCTTGTTCTTCTTTTCGTTATCTCGAGATCACAAAAGTCATGACGTTGTGATGTCACTGAGATTACGAGATCACAGCTCTTAATATCATAAAGAGTAATGTTGATGCAGGTTCTCTATTGACTTCAGTACATTTTAGAATGACCAAGTTCTTTTCGAAGGCAGTGGAGCATTAGAAAAGCTTCACGATGTTGTTTTTATACCTTAAAATGAATCTGACTCACAAAGTGAGAGGATCAATGATAATGATCTACCACATAGATTAGTTTTATTGATATTAATTTGATGTTTATTGGAAAGTAAGCTGCATAGCTGAAAAACAACTGTCTTTGCTATAATAAGAGATTTTTTACAAAGTAGCGCAAAGAGACTGGACAATAATTATTCCTCACAATAGAACTACACTGTGAAATAATGTTAAATAGTCTAATCTTAATGTCCTGAACACAGATTTACAGCACAGAACTCAGGGGACTTTCACAAATAGACTGGAAGGAAGACTGGGCCTCTTTCAGCAAGCGCTTTTAAGAAGAAAAACGTTCTTAAAATGCACTTATGCCATTTTTACCAAGATTACGACCCTGACCAATGTTGTATTACGTGAGATTTGTTTTTAAGTAAGAACGGAATCAACCAACGCTGAAAAACATACGTTTTACTCCGACGCACGTTCATCGATCGTTCTAACGATCTACATCTGCACACTAGGAGTGTGACAGTATCTAGTGCCACGAGACCTTACAATGTGATGATATTTCTGGTCGAAAAGCTGTCTGGTGAAAAAGTACGGCATTATTTTTGTGCCAAAATTGGGAGTGTCCAGTGGAACGTTCACCAGCAAAATCCCTAAACTCTGACTGTACACGCTCAACTCCACCTTCTCGTCACACCCCTGGTCACCACTGTAACTGACGTAAACGTTCCTCGAGAACCGCGTTAAAACAGGACACTGGCGAATGAGGTCCGGTGAGCTGATGGCTTCACTCGTAGTGCCGGGACAGCATGTAGTGCTTTTTAAACTGCTGCTACACATTTTTGGAGACTGTATTTTTCAGAATCATCTGAGCCCAGCAAGTCGATGCACTAAACGGTTAAAACATCTTGATTTTCCTTCACCTTCAGTCCACTGCTCTGTAACGCTCCTCTCTTCTCCACTGCCCTTTGCTCCTGTTGCACTTGGTAAACACTGTTAGAGAATGTTGACTTTCACAAAGCAGCCGAGTGTGAGTTCTACTCTCCCTTTCAGACCATGCATTTTCACTTTTACTTCTCCTACACCTGTTTGTCTTCTTGCTTTTCTTCAGCCTTATGAGAGCGTCTACATTTCTGAGCATTCTTCTGTCCCTATATTTACTGGCTCATATGCTTGACATGAATGACATTGATTTTTACCAGAAGCTCCAAAGCTACTTGTTTATGGATGTTGTCGATGTGAAAACACCAAGACAAACCTGTTATCATCTTTTAATGAGCAAATTTTGGTTTTTGTCTATTGTTTTATCACTTTGTTGTCTTTATTTCATAAGAAACACTGTGTGTATGTATAATATTTGCAAGCTGGAACATTCTATATCTTATTATAATGCAAAATATGAACTTTGCAAGACGGAAATGAGCTGATCTCTTGAATACAGTCAAACACACTTGGAATACTTTATATCATAAAAACGCAACTTAGATGAGCACACTGGGTAAGTTTTGTAGATTTCAGCCTCGTGTGTGTTGTGTATGTGAGTTACTCATATATGACATTGTGGAAGATACACACTTCTCGTGCCGAGCTCTAAAGTTAAAAGTGAAACTGACACAGAAGGAAATGCCCGTGACACACACACACACACTTTACTACCTTCTGCACCAGTGTTTGTGAATGTTATCAGTACTGGAGCTCAGTTTTCTTGTGTAGAGCCTCCTGTACTTGGGGCCACACCTTTTACGATGAATATGACATTAAACAACTTTACATGGTTCTTGTGAATTTGCATTTCCTTAATCCATAGATTTACTGAGTGATTATTTGTCATTGAGAACACAGCACAGAGTTGCACCACAACCACATTTTGACCCATCCGTGAAGGAGCAGTGGGCAGCTTTTTTTGGGCAGTGCTTGGGGATGGTACCCTGCTCATGAGTACCTCAGTGGTACCTTTATCGGTCCGGGACTTGAACCTGCGTCCTTCCGATCACAAGGCCAACTCCCTCCCTTGTGTTTTGATGTTTGCCAAATATTATTTATGGTTCTAAGTGGCTCACTGTCTCCCTCTTGTGTTAAATGACATAAATAAGTTTCACTCAAAAACACATCAATAATCATCTAAAAATTCTACTTGTAACTTAATGGGCTGTTTTCTTGAACATGGATTAAGCCTAGTCTTGGATTACGTTGTAGTGCCAATGGAAGTTTATCACTAGGAGCTAATTTCTAGTCCTAGTCCTAGACTAGTTTGGAGTTTAAATGGTAAGTCTCCATTGGTACTACAATTTAGTCCACGACTAGGCTTAAGTCGAAGATTGGATAAAACTAGACTTAAACTCAGTGTGGAAAATAGGCCCAATGTGAATCTACAACCATGAGACTGAACTTGCAGCTGGAAACTCTTTCTCTGAATTCAAAATTATTTATTTGATAGTTTTACAAGTAACGAATTGCAACCTGATTTAATCATAAGAAATTACAGTACAAACAGAGAGTGAAAATATGTAGTTAAAATATATACATGAATTTATATTTTTAAATATTTATTATTTATTTTAAAAATCTGTAACTCTAGATTAGTGTTTTCAATGCTAAAATATTAAATGTTAAAAATGATATAGCCTTCATACTGATTCTGCTTTACTACATTACATTTATTAATGTTACTATAAATTAACAGTGCCAATGCGGAATAGGAGATGTTTAGGATGTATATTGACTTATTTTATTGTTTTAACTGAAAAATGTCTTTTCTAAGTAACATACAGTATTTGTGGAAATGGCTTTTGGAAAGTTTCAGATTTCATTGTATTGTGTTAAAACTGATCAAATACATGCTGTAAACTACCACACGCGAATGATTGAGGTATGTTTGTGAAGACCAAACGCTGGTAAACTTCTCACCTTCACACTTTTGTCCTAAATGCAAATTGAAGTTGAAGACGGGATTTGGGTCTTTAATCACCATCTGCACAGTTTCCTTTTACAATCAGGCACGAATTCCACTGCATAACTTTGGCTTAAAACAAATGTCAACCCATCTCTCTCTCGACCAGGAACACTCTTTACTGCTTTACATAGATTAGGTCTCAACAGGCAAATGGAAGACACTGACGTTCACGCTTCTTATCATGATTAAAAATGTATTCTATTATAAATCCCCATAAGCCTTGGTCTGAGTGATTAAAACACCCCTTAAGATTGTGGGTTCAAATCTCAATAGACCCTAAAACCACTTTTGGGCTCCGAAGCAAGGCCCTTATTCCCAGATTGCTACAGGGAGACTGTCCCTGAGATGAGAAAATGGAATTTGCTCTGGATAAATGCAGTAACTGTGACTGATATGTTTTAGATGACTGATATTTCAAACTTTGAGGCCATATGTTGTTTACAACCCCATTCACACTGGTAGAGGTCGAGAGCAACACAACACCAGGTGCGAACTCAAAAGTTGAATACTAAAGGCCTTCAAGACCATTAAGGAGGGTAAACAAAAAAGGCTGAAGGTCGGTTCCATTCACGAATAACATGTTTGAAAGCTTGACGTGACTGTGCCGGGGGTCAGTATGTGACGAATGTTGGCAAAAAGGCTTATACCTACAGAGACCAAACGCCGGAGCATGGCACAGCACAGGAGAGCAGCTCATCAGGACGAGACTCAGCACTTAATCAAGAAGGGACAATGTTACTGGATACAGGAGAAGACAGTTGGAGAGTAAAGGAGGCCATCTACATCCAAATGGTACCACCAAGAGGTAGTGGGTTCAAATCCAGCTCCACTCTACCACCGTTTGTCCCCTTAACTCTACATTGTTCCAGGGAGACTGTCCCTGTAATTGGGAAAATGGGAGTCACTCTGAATAAATCTATAAATAAGTAGCCACCTAAAAAGCAGTTTTGAGATCCCTACTCAGACCATTTCAATGCAATCCTAATGACTCTCACAGTGGCAGAGCGAACCAACGATCCACAAATGGTTCACACCTGGGTTCAGGTGATGCTAACCACTCCTACACTGGGTCAATGACTCTCAGGATGTACCCCATTTGCCTGGAACTCATTTATATTTACAGCAGGCACTCTTATTCAGAGCAACTTCCTTTTTATATACAGGGACCCAATGGTAGCAGTGCTGGAGGTAGGATTTGAACCCACAACCTCTTGGTCCAGAGACGAGTATCCTAACCACTCAACCACCACTACTTCCCCAGAAGCTTTTTAAAACTGAAGCTTTCGGATGCGATATGAAATGTCAAGACCCTAAAAGAGGTCCAGCTGCATTCAATTCAAGCCAAGATCAAGCTATCAAGTCACGTTCTCAAGACTTGCTCAATTTTGATGCCAACAAAGATTATACTGTTCTCAACCAAAGTGACCAGTAGAAAAATGACAATAAACAGCGTTATCTTCACCTTTAGGCTGACACTCTTCTCTTCACCAGACCAGATCTAATCTATGTTAAGCAGTAAACAGTTTTCAAGGAGACAAAACCTTTAATCAACCCCCCCTCACATGGCCTTGAAGTGATTCAGAACACACAAGAGTCAAGGCCATCCTCGACTATCAATGAGGGCAAAGAAAAAAGGGCTAAAGGTCAGTCCCATTCGCCCATAACACCTTTGAAAGCTTCACTCCTATGCCAGGGTCAGAATGTGAGAAATGTGTTACCGCCTGCCTCTCGCCAACAGGATGAGCAAAATGGGGGACAGGAAACAGGGAGGAGGAGGAGGAGGAGGAGGGGCTCAACTTAAAGGCCACATCACATTCCTCAGACCAAAAGAAAAACATGAACTTCTGTCGGAATTAAGGCCAAGTTACTCACATGGTTAATAGATTTATGCAGCAAAGGTGTCCCTCAGTTTTTTTTAGAACTGAAGAAGCATTTTGGATCACGTTTGCAGCATTAATCAGACACTTTTATTCAGAGCGACGTCCACGTCCTAACTTTCATGGTCAGTCTTTCTGGAGAAACTTGGGGTTTCCAGAATTCAAACCTTATGATCACCAACACAGGGTTTTTAGTCACTTAGACCAAACCATCACCAGTTAAAACCAGGTGAAACGTCTTCAAGGACGTAAAAGAAGTTCAGCTGACGTCTGTTCAAACCATCAAGACAACGCACAAGAGTGAGCAAACCCAAAAGTTGAATATTAAAGGCCATTGTTGACTATCAATGAGGGCAAACAAAAAAGGCTAAAGGTCTGTCTTAAGTGCTGATAACACCTTTGAAAGCCTCTCTCCAGTGCCAGAGGTCATGCATGTGAGAAATGTCCAACCATCTGTTTCACGCTAACAGGATGAGGTGAAAAATAGAGGTTTAAATCACAAACTTCATCACAATATGATACTGTATTGATTCAACTCAATTCAGGAGTCAGCGATCCATATAAGATAATATCACATGCTGATTCACCATCACTTTCAATCACATCGAATCACAAAAAGCAACAAAAGTCAAAGTTAAAACATTGTGATCGCCGCGATATACAAGTGTACAGTGAGACGACGTGGCTTCAGTTTCTACAGTGTAAGAAGCCACAAAAAATACATATATAAATAAACTATGAAATGTAAAATCTATCATTTTGACATTTTTATTTGAAAGTGTGTTGTACCACGTGTTACAGAAATATGTAACCAGTATAACATTGCTGATAATTTATTAGTAATGGCTTACATTAGTGTGTCACAGCAAAACGTAATACACTAGTGTAATTGCGTAACTTTTGTAACGCATTGATAATATCTGATCCATGTTTTCATTTTGGATCGACATGGTGCTTATTAATCATTAAAGACCGATGCAGATTGATGTACTGTTGCATCCAAAATGGACAAAATGGAGGAGGAGGAGGAGGAGAGGACCAACTTAAAGGCCACATTACATTTTTTTTGCACAAATGCCTAATGCCAAAATCCGGCCACAATTTAGGGCCCGTTCCTCACATAGATATCAGATGTGATGTTTGGGGCGTAAATTGATTAAGTTTGCACGACATGTCACAGGAATTATTTACATTTCTAGGTCATTTTTATACTTTTCTCAGACAAAATGTAGTCTGATAATTAAAAAAGCGAGGAAACGAGATAATTTTGTGAAGAAACGATGGTATTTTTTGTGTTTATTAGTATACGTGTAATGTTTGTGTGTAAACTCCAGTGTTGAGGGAAAATGGTATCTTCCATCTTGCCACGTTCCAGTGCGCGCGACGCAGACACGCAAAAGGGGGCGGGACCAAACTACGGGCATCCACACGATTGAATAAAAGCGTCAGCCCCCTCACGCCGATTGGTCCGTTTTAGCAGCTCGCCCCGCCCATTCGGCCCCTTAAGGCTGCACATTGGAGGATTCCACCCGTCGCTCAGGAAAAGTGGGCGGTGCTGCCACGGGTCCGGTTTACAGAAGTCGTAGGGATTTGATTTTTCGGGGTGCGTTCAAGCGGCCGAATCGAGAGTAAAAGCAGCGTGAATTTAGTCACTTTCAGATCTCACCGAACGCGAGAAGCAGAAGAAACCACGGTCGAAATGGCAACCAAGAAAAACGCCAAGGCACAAGGCAAAAAAGGTGGGTAAAAGCGTGGCGCCCGAGGGGGGAATATGCAGAAATTCTCACACGAGCGTCCCTTCATTACAGCCAGGCCCGAAAGTTAATCGGGTGGCAAAACTGGTTTTCTTGTTTCGCACATGTTATTAACTAAATAACCACGTCAAGGAAATCCACGAATATGGTCTTTAGTCGTGCACAATTATGCAGGGGGAAAAAAAACGACGCGGGTAAAAAGTGTTTTTTTTTGTTGCATGAGAAACGTCGCAGCTTTAAAAGCTGCGGCGCAGATTAGCACCGTTTGCACGCAAAAAGAAAACATTTTCAACCCCAATCTTTTGCATCTAAATCTGATTTTAGCTTGGATTTTTGAATGCAAAAAGAGCACGTTATAGTCGACGTTCCCACGCTGAGAGGCCCTGATTTAAAGCCGAGCTGAGCGCAGCAGAGGACGCAAGTTCAGGCTTATGGCTTATTTCACACCTTTCCCCTCGACTTTTCCCTATATATTGAGTATGCTAAAAGATGAGCTTATTCATATGCTATAAGAGTCTCTCGTGGGGGGGTTTCTTGCTCACGTGTCAGTTTTGGGGGCGGGGTTACACGTGGCCTTTTCTACTTAAACGTGGTCCCCATGATGAGACAAGGGTCAATGTTATTTATGTTACTTTCAATGAATTACACGAAATCAAGCAATGTTCCACTTTATTGTTATGTTAAATATGGGCCCTACCTAATAAAACTGCATTTGTTTAAGTGACATGTTGGACCACTAGGTCTGTGTTGGACCCGAGTAAATTCATTCACCAATATTTTCCTAATTTTTCTTAATAAAGTTAAGACTAGTATTAATCAGTGTTGGGGAAGTTACCGCCAACGTGCACTAGATTCTAGTCGACTAGTTAGTGTTATTTGAAAGTCACTGGTTCCGCTACAATATGACTGTCTCTGAATTGTAATGTGTTACTCGACTCCTGCATCACTGTTGAGTTACTTTCACCAGAGTAACATTGTAAAATGCTAAAATGTAGTTTAGTGTAGGAAGTAACTCTTTTACTCGCCGCCTTTTACTCTTGTGGTCTCGTGCTGTTGGGGATTCTATTATGAAAACAAAACGGCACAAAATTTCAAGTTAAAAGTGTGTTGTAACGTGTGTTATTGAAATATGTAACAAGTATAATATCACTGAACATGTATTAGTAATGCCTTACATTACTGCGTTACCGCACAACGTAATACACTACTGTAATTGCGTTACTTTTGTAACATGTTACACTATCACTGGTATTAAGATAGTATAATACTATACAACTGAAGAAAAACAGTTAATCTAATCAGTACGACCCTTAACCTCAGGTGGCAAAAAAAGCGCCCCCGAAACTAGGATCTTAGAAGCTGCTCTGGATAAGAGCGTCTGCGAAATGCTATAAAATGTAGATGTACAGTGCAACTAAGAGCCAATCTTAGTTAAGAAAGCATTGGTGAATGTCAGACTCTTGGTGAAAACTGTGAAAGTGGGTTTTAAGAGGAAAGTTCTTAAGAACGGGTGGGGAACGAGGTCCTACATTTGTCGCGTACATTACACTGCTTTAGAATAATGTGTATGAACAACTGTATAGCGGGTAATTTTGGAGTTTAAAAGTGTTGTATTTTTTGAAACAGTTAAAATAGGTTTTTACACCATGTCTATATGAGCAGGAGACACCTCATTGTAAGAAAACACTTTTGCATATGAACTGGGCCTACTTTGCCTTTCAGAGCCATGTGTTCAGAATTAGCCACACCCAGTTTCCTGCTCTTAACGTTTATACGAGTTTACATAAAGGTGTTCAGCTGATATGTATATATATATATACATGTGCACTAAAATATAGACTGGTAAACCACATACAGGACTGATAACTTGATAACGTCACACACAGACTGGCCATAATGTGAACTCGTCCACTGGTCCGTATCCTGCTCTGCTTTTCTATTTTAAAACTCTGAAATTACTCCTTTCAGACTCAGACTTTGTCTTGCCGAAGGCCAGAGAGGTGGTAAAGGAAAAGCAAATTTAATCCCTCAACCTGGAGTATAGAACGAGGAGGTTCTTCTAGAGTCATCTGGCATGCTCTGAGTGATGCTTCATGTTTGATATTTTTATGGCTTGGTGTGTGTTATTGGTGCGTTACTAGCTGAGAACCTGGATAATAGTCATTTTTTATTTTTGCACGTATGCTATCGGGCTTTGTACACCATAACACTGACAAACCCAAACCCCAAACTGGCAGTATTGACATTACTCGACATTGTGTACACAACACACACCAAGTGTGCACTGTTTTTGGATCGAGGGTGAAATAATATGCATGCTTCAAGTGTGAACTAAATCCAGTCGTGCTGTAATCATTATGGTTTGATCCGATCTTTTTTTTTGCTAGTATTTTAATGGATCTTGTTAAGTTGCTTCGAGCCATTAGGAGTTAGTGGAGTTGCTGCTAATCTACTGTGATCAGCCGAGAATGATTAACTTGGCATGCGTGTTGGGTTGGGTGTGTGCTTGTTTGAGCGATGATACGGACATCATGATAAACAGAAAGTAAACTGTTTGTAAGGAAACGGCAAGCTTAACGAGGTCAGGCTTAAAACTTTGGCAAAAACCCTTTTCTTTCGCCTTCAGTATTTGTATAAAATTTACAACAAATTGCTGATTATATTGCACACCTCACCTTAAACTCGTATGTACAAAAGTCAGTCTGTGGCGTTGACGACTTGGTGTCTTGGTGCATTTCGAATATTCTTTGCAACTTTCATTTGCAAAAAAATGTTGCACATAAATTGACTCCGTTGACATCATTTATCATTAATATGAAGATATGGTTATTTGTGATGACTGTCATTTCACATTGTATTGTAGCTACGTGTTTAAGGTGGGGTGATCAATAGTATTATATTAATAATCACATTTTTAATTATGAATGAAAGAATCGTGAGAGAATTTTGAAAGTCTGTCAACATTTTGTCAAAGTTATGAACAAAGGTATAGATTCTCCTTTTTTTTGCTGAAAAGTAAAGACCAGTTTCTTGTATTTTAGACTTCCAAGGTTTGGATAAAATATAAATTCAGTTTAACTGGTCAGATGAGTACTTATTAAACTGGATAAAGTTATTTTTCTGCTGGATCTTTAATATCCTGTATATATTTCACATATTTATTATTGTTGGCAACGGCTGCATTGGCTACGTTTGTGCTGAAAGTGGTTGGACCCCGATAATTGCAACTTGGCTATATTTTTGGCTATTATTATTGTTATTATTATTATTATTATTAGTAGTAGTAGATGACATATTTTTACAGAGTTTTAGTATTTATATGATTAGATTTTATTGAAACATGTCCTGATGAAAATGTGATCTCCTGGATGTTACGTGCTGCCCCCTGTAGGTCGGGAGTGTGAGTGTGTTTGTTGCTTTGATGGTAATCTCCGCATACGCTTCACTTGGGAGAGGTTTTCTGGACTTGTCGGTTCATGCCAAGAGAGCGATGTGTTTCTGATAAAATATCCAGACTGGCCTGCAGGCATCAGCACTCCGCCTCCTGCTGTCTCACCATCGCACCTACTCCCACTGATGTTGCTTATATATGATGTTATTAATATTCTATAGTTTTTTATTTATTGCAGGTTTAACTTAACCTGTTGTTAACTTCTCATTTCTACCTCTTGCACAGTCGTAGTATAAATCACGCTGCGTTTCACTACAATTATGTATGTGACAAATAAAGAATATTGAATGAGAGCATATATAACTAAGACTAGATTCATCATTAGCCTACTTTAAAATGATGAGCTACAAAAAAAAAAGTAATAATCATGCGTTAATAATGTAATGCTTTACATATAAAATAAAATCAAGAAAAAACTGACCACCATCTAAGTTGCAGTATAAGCAGTTGGTATTAATAAGTGTATGAAGATAAACAGAACGATTAAGATAATTAAATAAAGAAACTTTAAACACAGTGGGAGGATTCTAAATTAGGAACAACTACTTTCAAATTTTAAAATAATTTACAAATAAAAAACTGGAAAAAAACAGCTTCAGTAAATTTAGCCCAGATTTTAAAAAATCCTTCAGTTATTAAAATCGGTATTGATCAAAAAAAGTCCCGTATCGGTTGAGCTGTAATAAAAACTGACCAGCTCTTAGTGGCATTTCTTCACAGGCAATTGAACCTGTGAAATATATTAATCTTGCATTATGAAAGTCGTAAAAATCCAGTATGGACTGAGCTCTAATGAAAACTGACCAGCTCTTAACCATGTTTTTTTTGCTGGTAATTACTTTTATTATGATTTTAATCCTGTAGTTTCGAAATTGATAGTTGAGTATGGGCTGAACTCTAATGTAAACTGATTATTATTGTTATTTTTTTGCTGGTAATGAAATCTTTTATGATTTTAATCCTTTTGAAATCGATATCGATCAGAAAAAGTCCACGATCAGTCGAGCTCTGATGAAAGCTGACCAGCCCTGAGCGGTATTTGCCGTTAATTCCATTTTTGAAAAGAATTTTGACCCTCCAGCTGTTTTGTATTGTCCAGTTAGAGCAGCGGAGGAGAGTGCACTTCTCTTTTTCTCCCAAGTGGTGTTGGTTTTCTGGCTCGTGGAGAGGAATAAGTCTAAAAATAACACAGAAGCGGCGTTGGGGAGCCGTGTCCAGTTCCGGCTCGATTCATTCGGGAACAAAAGCGTTGGGCAGCTGCTGGAAGTGCGGCGTTCCGGAGAGGAGAAAACCCCGATCCGGACTCTCTCCTGTTCTCTCTCTCTACTCCCTCTACTCCCTCTCTTTTTCTCTCGGTTCCCTCCCGCTGTTCCGAACCGGGATGGGGGAGCCCAAAGCCGAGGTCAAGCTGGCCGAGGAGAACGCAGGTAGAACGGGAATTTTGGAAAGCATTACGAAGAATTGAGCGATGACGAGTTTTTACGCTAGATTCGTTAGTGGTGTTTAAATTTGATGCTGGGAAATGGAGAGGAACTCTAAATTACCGTCCTCGGATTAGGGTTAATAGTGAATTTGCCTGTTTTTGTGGATTTCGAGGCTTTTATCTTCGCATTATTGTTATATGCATTTCCATGAACACCCACTTCTGCGATTCACCTAAGAGTCAGTAGAAATATGGACGTATAATTGTACAGTTAATTCATTAATAATGTATTATTACATAATAATAATGTATTGTATAATAATATTATTGTACAATCCTTATTAATCACCTGGTTTTTTTAAATTAAAAATGTAGCTCTAAATTCAGAATAAAATCAGGAAAAACAGATTTAATGATCACATCACACACTTGAAATATTAATGGAGCTGGTATTAATGGGTATTTGTACAACAAAAATACCATTTATGTACATCCATTAATATCGGGTCATTAATAGCAAACCTTTTCCCTGATTTTATTCTTCATATAAAGCACTTTGGGGCTGCATTTTTCTGTGCATGCAAGATGCTATATAAATATGGCTTGTTATATTATTACTGAATTAATTGTGCAATTATACGTCGGTATTTCTGCTAGTTCTCAAATAAACTGCACTCTTTATACTTTGCATATTTAAAGATATGTTTATAGACTTATTTGAACGTATTGGCTAATTTTATTGAATATTTCAATATAGTTTTTATTGTTCTGTTTTTTATTCTTGCCTAGACAGGTATGAAAGTAAGATTTTTTTTTTTTTTCACCCCCCAGCGTGACTAGTTGAATAGTATATTTTTATGGAGTGACGTTTAGTTTTGCCGAGCGCGGTGAGTGTACTGGTGTAAAGGGACGAGTGACATCAGCATGTGCGGAGGGATTTGACCTCGAGGAACACAGCGGACGCAGCACCTGTTCATTCTCTCTCTCCGGCCTGTATTTATATAGACGTGGCCCGGAATAACTTGACTCCTTAACCCTTTCACGCTTATGGTTTCACCCCGTTATTATTCACCGTTCTCTATTAGTCACGAAGACAGCGGCGTGCGCTGAAATGTGTGTAAATGCCACGTTCAGAACCCTTAATCGACGCAATCCGGCCCCCGACAGTTCTTTACTGCTCTCGTAGATACTGTTTAATGACTTAATTTATCATTAAACCGTGTATAAAGAAGTGTGATATAATGATCATTTTAAAAAGTCTAATATACCGCCTTTCCAGCCCAAAGTGGGTCCCTCCAGGACTTCGTGGGTCTTTTTTTTTGAGACGGTTGCCGTCTAAAATGCCCGATTTTGCGGCAGGAAAAAGGGGGGAGTAAAGCCTCTGCCTGCGTGCGTCTCAGTGTCGTGTCACCAGATGTTTTTTCCACTGTAAAATATTTGAAGCATCCAGATTTTCAGCTTTAGGATTTAACCTTGTAAAAAATGTGCCTCCACTACAGCCTGAGGTGGATTTTTTTTGTAATATGTTCCACAACATCTTGACGTTGTTCTGCAGTGTGTTGCTTCTAGGGGACTCTGAGGGTGTGATTAACTTACAATACTGTAACCGAGTCAAACTTAAGCTTCATCTCAGAGACCCCTGAGTCTCATAGCGGTAGGGCTGGGTTAAAAAAATCGATTCACCGATCAATATCGATTTTCGATTCAAAAGTTGGCGGATCGATCTTTTCCTGCGGCCGTGCACTACTTCTCGCGACCGCGCAAGGAGAGCTATAAAAAGGCGAGAGCGGCGAAACCCAAACCAAACAGAGCCGTGGCTGAAGCTGCTCCGCTCAAATCACCGTCTGGCCTAAACGCCGATGTTTGGCAACACTTCGCTTTTAAAACAAGTTATTTTATAACCAAGCAAAACTAGTGTTGACGCAAAGAAATCTCGAAATAAATCGAAATCGAATCGGATCATGACCTTGTGAATCGGAATCGAATCGGTTCAGGAAATCAGCAACGACACCCAGCCCTACGTCGCGGCCAAAACAAATAATCACCAGTTAGTCGTGATCGAGGTAAAATGTTGGATTAAACGCGATGTTGGTTTGAGGTGCCGCTCGTGGCGTCGCTCAGCCCTAGATGTGAGTCTGGTTCGATGAAGATTCAAGATTCAACATGTGGGGAAATGTAGCCGGAACCATCCTGTACAAAGCGAGAAATAGAATGTAGAAATGAAATGTTTACAGGTTAAGAATCTTATGATAAACGTAAAAGCTAAAGAGTAAGAGTAACATATAAAACTTAAAATATATCTTCTGTAATGTTCGTACTGTGCATATTACAGTAGAAACTATGTTTGATTAATTTCCCAGTTTTAACTCCACTGCATTTGTGTGCTATGTTACCTAACGTCTTGAGCTTATTTGCTGCACTGTGTTGCGTGACGTTCTAACGTTGCTCAGTAGTTTGTTTTTTTTTTTCCTGGAATAATTGACCGTTTCTGTGTCTGCCGCTGTGTTTCTGTGGCGCGCAGAGGGCAAGGCGCAGGCGGCGGGTAAGAACGGGAAGAAGTCGGATTCGGCGGGAGGAAGCTCCTTCTTCACCTGGTTCGTGGTTCTGGCTCTGCTGGGCGTCTGGACCTCGGTGGCCGTGCTCTACTTCGACCTGGTCGATTATCAGGGGGTCATCGGTGAGTTACAGCACCATCACACCACACAGGCACACTCACTCACCTGCTAGTTTGGGACGACACGCCTCATTCACCAATGTTGTATAAAGCGTAGTTTGTTAAGTTTGCTGTTAAGAAAGGTTCAATCGTCTCATTAGGGCTGGGCGATTCATCGAAACCAACGTTCAGAACCGTTCATCGTGGGCGTCGACGATTATTTCGGTTATTTGTAAAATTGTGTTGATACTGATACCTTTAATAAAACAAATCTGTCAATAAGATACAGTACGTGCCCAGAATGTACCAGCTTACTAATAAAACAAAGCAATAAACAATGAGGGCAAAAAAACATCCCAAAAACGAGAGACTAATGGAGATAAAATGTTCAGGTTTTAATCAGGATATTAATTTGATAGTTTTAAGTAGGGCTGGACGATTAATCGAAACCTACATTCTGAACCTCTAATCAACAGTCTCTATTCAGACGTTATTTCAGTTATAAATTCTCTTCTGCTTTAATAGTTGATTTATATTTCTGACCCTCCACGGCAAAACCAGTCGCCTGTCGCAAATGTTCAAAATGTTATGATGTTTTCATGAACGGGCATAAATCAAGCTTCAAAACGATACCTATGTGGAATGAATG
>JAVGVS010000917.1:0-60485 GCA_032718565.1 Distichodus sexfasciatus
ACTCCCTGACTGCGAACCTGCAGCTAAAAGGCTACCTGGCGACTGTGCTAATGTCTGGAGGCACGTCTCTAGTTCTATAATCTTCTCTATCAGAGCTTCTACCATCTTAAACCTTTTACAGATAAAGTTATCACTACTTAAACTATTAATGCTGATGGAGGAGCTATTTTTAGGTTTAAACTGCTGATTATATTACTTAAATCGCTTAGCGTAAGGAAAAGTATGAAAAGAAAATTAATGTTAACGTTTGGGCGGAGGAAGCCCTATACGTTTGGCAATTCCTTGTGAAAGATTTTTAAATGACACGCCAAGCAGTGTCTAATCAATCGTTAGTCACTTTATATTAAAAGTTCGTAGTAAGAAATTGACAAAATATAATGCAATTTACTATAAAAGGGAAAAAAGGAGTGAGAGACACCGACTTGCACCAGCAAGAGGCAGGAAGTGACAGTAATCACAAATCCTTTCAGAATGCTGGAAACAATGAAAATCCATCTCTGACATGTTTAAAACTCTCTTTTATCACACTTAAACCAAGGAATTTGCATTTTGGATTGTAGAATTAAAGTTAAATATTACCCCATAAAATATTACCTGTACAACACTGCAAACATGTAGAAAACAAGTTCTAATTAACTGACAGTCATGTTTATGAAGTATTTATAGCATTTGTGCTGACAGAGAGTGTTTTCTTGATGAAATACTGCTTTATTGATGAAAAACCGCTAAGGAGAGCATGTTTGAGTGAGAGAGACGCACGTTTCGAGCAGGAGTTCAAAACTTCTAACAAAAATGTTTAAAACTGTCTTTTATTACACTTAAACCAAGAAATTAGCATTTTGGAGTTGCAGAATTAAAGTTATACTTTAAGCCATGATCAAAATATTACAGATTGCAAAAGACTGCAAACATGTAGAAAACGAGTTCTAATAACCTTACAGTCATGTTTATGAAGTTTTTATAGTATTTGTGCTGACAGGGACCGCTTTCTTGATGAAATATTGCTTTATTGATGAAAAACCGCTAAGGAGCGCTCATAGAGAGTGTCTGAGTCTTACGCTTCGATCACAAGATGCCTTATATTAATACCCAGAATAAATAATGTTACCCTGGGGGGAAGAGCATTTGCTCATAAAGCACCACAGTTGTGGAATAATTTTTCTATTAGTGTTTGGAGGGAAAATCTTTACTTTTAAGTAAAGGCTTAAGACCTACCTCGTTAGTCAGTCTTTTCTATATTAAAGTCTCTTTTTCTTAGGTAAAGGTGAGATCTGGGGGTTTACGGTCATTTAAGATTAAAGGTGAAAGTGTGGATTGGTGTTGTCGTCCTGCCACTCTTGCTGATCACTCAAGTTTGTTGATGGTGGTTTGGTGTGACCTGAGACCCCT
Organism: Distichodus sexfasciatus; assembly: GCA_032718565.1. NCBI lineage: Eukaryota > Metazoa > Chordata > Actinopteri > Characiformes > Distichodontidae > Distichodus > Distichodus sexfasciatus. The sequence goes on from JAVGVS010000917.1 coordinate 1,390, forward strand.
GAAATTCCTCATGTCTGTGCTACCTTGTCTGTTTTTAGTCAGGCTGCAAAAGTTACTTTTAGCACTGCCGGAGTTTAGGTGTAGGGCACTAACTCTCTTCTCTTTCTTCTTTTTTCCGAGCTGTTCCCGAGTTGATGCTTCATCGGCTGGACCCTCACCTGGACTCTATGGTGAACCAACCTGGACTTTTTCGGACCCAATGGACTTGAACTGAATTACAAATATTAGCTTAATGCTGCTGAGTGGATCTTAGCAAGCGGCCCCAGCAATGACAGCAATGGACTATCTTCACTTCTTAAAAAATGATTAATTAAGGATTAATCTTGAACTAATATTTACTTGTGTATAAAATGTTTATGTTTCTTGTTGGGGGTTTGGGCTGGTTATATGTAAAGCTATTTGTGACATTTACTGATGTTAAGACTGCTACGTAGATGATATTGAATTGAATTAAAAAAGAGTCAAAAATAACTTATGAGTTTAATATCAGGATTTCTGAGGGAAGCTTGTCATGCTTAAGGAGGAAATAAAGGAAATAAATTTCACACTCAGACTGAAAATACTTAAAACTACTTTATTTATGAAAAACACACAAGGTAACATATAGACATGCCTCTCCAATATTATTCATATGCGTAAAACAGTCATGTCAAACCTTTTTAATAATAATAATCTGTACTTTAAAAGTTATACCCTCTACAAGAATATTCTAAAACATATATGTAAAAACATAACATTTCGAATGAAAAGTTGAAAATTTAAGGGCTCGTGTTCACCAAACACATTTTGCACCCAGAGCTGTCAAAATCTCACTTTCAGAGCGCTTTCTCTGAGCACTTGTTTTTGCTAAGTTACAAAAAGCATCACTGGGTATTTCTTATTCATTCCTATTTCATGTAAACATTGTAACATGTTCCTTTGAGATTGGTATTTTAGCCAACATAAAATAGATTGTCTTTACTATGGAGAGAAATCGCATCTTGGCATTGGCAGCAGCATTTGAACTAGATGCTCCCTTGTCTTTGAGACATAAAGATTAGGTGCATGGAATAAGCCATGCAAAAAACAGCTGGGAGAGTACCACCAATTAGGGGTTTGATCACTCAATTGTAGTTTTTTGCCTTCTGTTTTGACGAGCCCAGTGCTGTTCTAAAAGTTGAAGGGATTTCAACTTCATGTGCTCTGAGCGCTGCATTAAAAAAGTCTCTAACAGCTTTTTTTTTTCCCACTGAAGGCGCTTAGCCCTCTAAACACTGAAGCTCACAAGATTTGTGTTAAAAATAGGCCAGCGCAAAAAATGTCTTTGGTGGAAACAAGCCCTAACTTCACCTGAAATTTTCACACTTAAAATAATAAACACTTTTACAGAACTTTCGACTCTTTGATCACTTCCAGACATTCATAAAAAAATATATTCGTTTTAGAAAGCAGAAGTGTGTGATGTGTCCAGTGACTCTGACCGCAATGACCACTTGCGAGGCATGGTAGATACACGGACATTCAGTCTGTAGCGCAAAGACCTTGTCATGTCCAACAGATGGCGCCGGAACTTCACTCCAACAAAGGCATAGAGAATAGGGTTTAGACAGCAGTGCAAATAACCAAGTGTGATGGTGGCCACGAGAGCAATATCCAGAGCTGTGGCACTCTCACAAACAGTGGTATTGCTGCTTTGGTTAGTGTGGAAGGTGTCCATCATGAGGGTGATATTGTAAGGTGTCCAGCTGATGAAGAAGGCCAGCACCAGAGCCAAAATAACACGTACTGCCCTCTGCTTCTGCATTCCCTGGGAGCCTTGCTGTAGCCGCAGAATAATGCAAGAGTAGCAGTAGAGCATTACAATGGCGGGAACAGAAAATCCAATTATGTGGTAGAGCAATCGGGAGGCAAGGCGCCACACAGGAGAGGGGTACCAGTGTATACATTCGTTTTTACCTCGGCGAGGGTCAACAATGGCATTTAGGTAGAGCAAGTCGGGAGTGGAAAGTAACAGACAAAAGAACCAGACAACCAGGCAACTAAACTGAATCAGCCAGGGCTTCCTGCGAGAGTACATCTGCACTGCATGGACAACAGAGAGATAGCGATCCAGACTAATGCAGGCCAGTAGAAAGATTCCGCAGTAGAAATTTACCTAAAAATGAAGAATAAGGAAATACCTTAATATAATTAAGCCTTGCTTAATTAATTAATGCTGCCAGAAACATAATAACTCTCATACTTCAGATTCTGTGATCTAGAACAGCTTCCCATACCTTAAATAGGGCTCCAGTCATTTTGCAGAGCACTGTTCCAAATTTCCACTCAATTGCTGCCTCTACAGCCCACAAGGGTATTGTGAGAAGTAAAAGGGTGTCAGCAACACTCAGATGTAGAATAAAGGTGTCTGTCACACTCCAGATCCGCCTCTTCTGACACAAAACAATCAGGACCATTCCGTTTCCCAGCAGCCCCACAACAAGAACCACAGAGTACAGGACAGGGATAAATATGGCTTCAAAATGTATGCTAAAGTGTTGACCACACACTTGTCCACAGCATGAGCCATCATCGTAGGTGAAATTATAGGTGTCATTGTAATCACTAAAAGTTGTCTTCCCTCCCTCTGACATTTTCTGTAAGGAAAGAATACATAATTGAAATCAGCTATGTTAAATACATCACATCTGATCATACATTGCATATTTGAAGGTTTATATGAATTCTGCATTTCTGCGTTTTTTGTTTTTGTGTATACATTTTGCTATCAAAACAGAGGATGGATTCTAATTATACTGATTTGACACAAAAATGTTAATTTAGGTTTGTAAATTATTGTGCTGTAGATTCTGTGTGTAAACCCTCAACAAAGAGTTGAGAGTTTGCAGTCAGAATAAAGGTTAGAAATAATGGGACAATATTGTGCAGTGCAAAATGGCTTTTAGTTTTAGTGGTTCTACACGTCCTGAAAAAAAAGTATCAACCATTTATCAACATATGAACCCCATGTGAATTCCAAAATGGAAACAGGCGTAGGTCACATCAGGGCAGTGTAATCACAGCAGGGTAAATACAACATTACTGGAAAATGTTAAATCATTAAATTAAATTGACCATGTCACATTACTTTGACCATGACCAAATTTCAAATGTATATGTTCACATTTTAAAAATAAGTGATTCAGTGTGAATCACTATAATTTTCATATTATGGTACAAATCTTAATTAGCTGCGAAGTCAGCAGTAATGTTGGCAGCGTAAAAGTTAGCGAGATCACACAGTGATCAGAAGGTCACTGGTTCCGGACTGGTGGAGGTACCACTGATTGACAGATAATTGTCCTAATATGAAAATAGGTGCCATTCTCTCTTTTTTGCAAACACGCACTTGTCCGCAGCATGAGTCATCATCGTAGGTGAAATTATAGGTGTCATTGTAATCACTAAAAGTTGTCTTCCCTCCCTCTGACATTTTCTGTAAAGAAAGAATATATAATTGAAATCAGATATGTTAAATACACCACATCTCATCACACATTGCATATTTGAAGGTTTATATGAAATCTGCATTTCTGCGTTTTTTGTTTTTGTGTATGCATTTTGTTATCAAAACAGAGGATGGTTTCTAATTATACTGATTTGACACAAAAATGTTAATTTAGGTTTATAAATTATTGTGCTGTAGATTCTGTGTGTAAATTCTCAACAGAGAGGGGTGTTTGCAATCAGAATAAGGGTTAGAAATAATGGGACAATATTGTGCAGTGCAAAATGTCTTTTAGTTTTAGTGGCTCTACATGTCCTGAAAAAAAGTATCAAGCATTTATCAACATATGAACCACATATTAATCCCAAAATGGAAACAGGTGTAGGTCACATCAGGGCAGTGTAATCACAGCAGGGTAAATACAACATCACTGGAAAATATTAAATCATTAAATTAAATTGACCATATCACATTACATGGACCATGACCAAATTTCAAATGTATATGTTCACATTTTATAAATAAGTGATTCAGTGTGAATCACTATAATTTTCATTTTATAGTGCATTTAATTAGCTGCTAAGTCAGCAGTAATATTGGCAGCGTAAAAGTTAGCAGGATCACACAGTGATTAGAAGGTCACTGGTTCTGGACTGGTAGAGGTACCACTGATTGATGTCCTAATATGAAAATAGGCGGCAATCTCTCTTTTTTGCAATCGGATAATACAGTTGTCTGTAAACATGGTAATTTGTAAGGTGAAAAACATCCTATTTCATAGGCAACAATCTTCTTCTACTGTTCTCCAAAGTTAGATATAGAAATAAATCAACATGGAAAACAACTATCTCTAATGAAAATAGTTATGCAACCGTGTATTAATGCTATTTAGAAAGGAAAAGCGTATATAGAATGGATATTCATTCAATATTGTTGTGTAGTTTGTGTAACATATATTTTAGAAACAATGCACTTCATGGAAATGAAACCAAAAGTTTAAGGGACTGTTTTGTGACTGATAACTGTATTGCAGGTGGCTTATTTAAACTTTCAACTTTGGTGTTTGTTCAAAGTCAAATTCAAAGTAAACTTTGTCATCTCTTCTATATACTCTACAGATATACAGACAGACGAGACGGCTCCAGTTTTCACAGTGTTGGTTCATTTGTATGGATTGAGGTGACAGCATTTATAACTGAATTTAGAGTTTTAGCAATACTACAAAATCTGATGTCTTTTATTACATACATGTATAATAATAAGGCAGATTATAGGGTATGTGAGTAGTCATGTGTAAGTCTCACAGAGAAAAAAACATTATTAAGCAATTTTAAAATCAAGCAGAAAGGCCAAATTAATCACGGTTATTTCTCAAAACCTACTTTGTTGATATTATCAGAACAATCATAATGTAATTAATATAAGAATATTGTAATGTATAAAATTAATCCATATAAATGGCAGATAAATCTGAGTGGAGGGTCACACAGAACACCTAAATACATCTGAACAGTATGTCGGCTAAAATAACACACAAAAATATAGGCAGTTTCAAAAACATCTAAAAAGTAAAATAAAAACTTACATTTAACAACACGTAATTTGAAGCAGTCTGTGAAAGCACAAGGCAGTTGTGTCCTTCAGATTGATCCACCACAACCACAAACTCTCAGATTTGGGAGGAACTGTGAAATAAGTTCATTTCACAGCCTCCCCCCCCCCCCCCCCTCACTGAGATACAACCCTAGAAGTCAGATAAAATCTTTGTCATTCAGAGAATGTCACTGAGAGTATTTATTAATGAATGAGTGCAAAAGACTACAATTACTTTTATTCAAAAGGTAAAATACATGAAAAGTGTGTATTCAAATAAGCATACTAAAACACACTCTAATAAATATTTCAGTAAACAGAAATAAAGACATGAAAATAGTAATGTAATAAACAATTACATTTTTATACATGTGTTTTCTGTAGTTAAGGGTCCAAGCAAAAACTGCTGGAACGCTACTGTTTTCAGTTTGTTGTTTTTTTGCTCTCTATTTTTATTAAAAACTTAGACATTGAGCATATGAGTGTCTTTAACAACAAACTTATAATATCAGTTGACAAATGAAATGACCCTGTTTTTAAAAAATCTTGAACAGGTCCCAGAAGCTATTCAGTACATCGAACTATCCTCCAAAGCCTCTGGTTTACAACTGAACTCCAAAATATGTGAATTACTAGTCATACATAGTTGCTCTCATGTAACTGCTTGTGGTATACCCATCAAAACTTCTTTCAAATATCTTGGTGTGCATATCACTAAATTAAGTGAATCATTAAATATATTGAAGAAGTTAGAAAAAAGGATGGATAGATTGTCAAACAGAAATCTCTTTTTCTCCACCTATACATAACAAATGATACTACAATGTGCCATAAATTTCACTGAAAAAAGAAACAATTTCCATGCTTGTCTTACATTTCTGTGGAAAATAGCATGTTCAAAATGATTCAAACCCACTGAAGACTGTCACACTCTTTGGGATTATTCAAGGTTCTGTACCATTCCAAATAGTCCATGCTGTTCGAAAACATCCTAACAACCTTGATTAATTGGAAACAGTTGTTTTAATCAACTCCACATGTGAAAAAGAGCAGCTTTGTGCAGTTGGTTTGTGGCAAGTCACGGCAAAAACGAAAGAGCTCAGTGAGGACTTGTGGCTGCACATTGTGGCTGCACACAACTCAGAAAAGAGCTACAAGGCCTTATCTAAATGTCTTCACGTTCCAGTGAGCACTGTAGACAGTCCAATGGACACTGCATACTGCTGGATTCCATGGCTGCAGACGAAGGACACCACTACTCCAAATAGGCACACAAAAGCACGCTTTGCTTTTGCAAATTTCATTTGGACAAAGAAGAATACTCCTGGTTTTCTATTTTGTGGTCAGATGAAATGAAAATTGAATTGTTTGGCCATAATGATGTAGCCTTTATTTGGCGTAAAAAAGGAGAAGCATTCAACTCCAAGAACACCATCCCCACAGTCAAGAATGGTGGAGGAACATAATACTTTGGGGGTTTTTTTCAGCCAATGACACAGGCAAACTCATCAAAGTAAATGGCACCATGAAAAAAGAAGACTACATCAAAATTCTCAACAACAACATCAGGCAGCCTGCAGAGAAACTTGGCCTTGACCAGCACTGGACATTTCAGTATGACCATGACACAAAACACACAGTAAAAGTGGTGAAGAAATGGTTAGCTGCCAAAAATATCAACATTTTGTAGTGGCCCTGCCAGAGTCCTGACTTGAATCCAATAGAGAATCCAGGAGGGAGCTAAAGATTAAGGTGATGGCAAGGAGGCCTTCCAAACTCAAAGACTTGGAGCTCACTGCAAAAGATGAATAGTCAAAAATACCAGTGGAGACATGCAAAATGCTTGTCAGCAATTGTAAAAAGCTTTTGACTGCTGTAATAGCCAATACAGGCTTCCCATTAATTATTGAGAAGGGTATGAATAATTTTGGACATACCATTGTTTGTTCAAATGTAAATAAAACAGGAAAATATTTTTTTTTCTACAATGATACTGTCACAGTGGGTGTTGGCATGACAAAAGGCGAGGTCTTTTTGCAAGCCATTTTATTGCAGGTGCTCAAAAACCACAAACACAGAACAGAAACTGGTGCGAGGGCCACAAACAAACAGAACTCTTCTTTGCACTTGAAACTGGAACTTGAAAAACCACAAACAGCACGCTGACATGGGGAGGGTAGTGTGAGGGTGGACGGATAAACACAATGGGAAAAGAACCTGACTTAAATACCGAAAAGAAACAATCAAACACGGGTAATCAGGAGAGGGAAAACCAATCAGAAACCAAATCATAAACAAGCCAAATCAAACAATAAAGGGGTAAACCAATCAGGAACAGGGGCTGAATCAATCTCTAACTAACACGGGTGGGGACACTAATGAAAACTGGCCAACCAATGGGACACAAAGGGAAGGGGGGGCTACAGGTTTGACAGACAGGGATCACGCAGGTCAAAACTCAAATACACTAAACAAAAAGAAATAGCGGCATCTGCTGGCTGCCTAACCACAGTCCAGGGGGCTGGTATGGCCAAGGGTAAGTCCAGGGGGGGCATAACAGTACCCTCCCTCTAAGCGCACCTCCTGAAGTGCAATACATGAGTCTGGGGGTGTCTCATGGTGGACCAGGGGACAGACAGGGGTCCTGATGCAGACCAGGGCACAGACAGGGATCCTGTGGTGGACCTGGGAGCAGACAGGGGTCCTGTGGTGGACCAGGGAGCAGACTGGGGTCCTGGGGCAGACCAGAGAGCAGACTGGGGTTGTTTTATGTTATTTATTTGTTTTTTTCTACTTCTTGTGCACAAAAGTCACTGGGGTTAGTTACCTATGACAGTAAAACACTACTGGAAATAGGAAATCAGATTTCGCTCTTATTTTCGTGGCCGTCTGAGATACTACGTGGCCTGGACGAGAACAATGGACGCAACGCTGACTTGAGGCACAGAACAAAGAAGCGCCGGGGAAAACGTGGCGGCGTCCACAACAGAATGAGAGAACGAGCTCATTGCACACCACTACCGAGTATCCTGCTGGCTAATGTTCAGTCACTGGACAACAAGTTAGATGATCTACCGGGCCAGAGTTACTTTCCAACGCGATATGAGGGACTGTAACATGCTGTGCTTTACTGAAACATGGCTGACCCCCACCGTGCCGGACCGAGCAGTTCGCCTCATCTGGAATACCTGAGCATTAAGTGTCGCCCCTTCTACCTGCCTCGCGAGTTCACCTCGTTCTTCGCCATGGCGGTCTACATCCCACCCCACGCGGATACAGGTACAGCTTTATCCGAACTGCACGATGTGCTGTGTGCGCTCCAAAACAAACACCCGGACGCAGCGCTCATTGTAGCAGGGGACTTTAATAAGGCAAATCTCAGACAAGTCATGCCGAACTTTTATCAACACGATACATGCCCGACAAGAGGAAACAACACACTGGACCACTGTTACACGCCGTACAAGCATGCTTACAAAGTTTCTTCCCAGCCGGCTTTCGGAAAATCTGACCATTCTGCCATTTTCCTCATACCGGAACATCAACAAAGCTTTCGTCATGAGGCTCCGGTTATGAGGGAGATGCAACGCTGGTCTGCCCAATCAGAGGCTACACTGCAGGACGCACTCGATGACGTAGACTGGGACATGTTCCGAGCCTGCGCAGAGGACATCAACGAGTTTGCGGATGTAGTAGTTAGCTTCGTTAGCAAGCTTGCGAATGAAGTCATCCCAACGGTGAGAGTTAAAACCTTTCCAAACCAGAAGCCGTGGGTGGACAGATCGATTCGCGCTGCTGTGAACGCCCGGACTGCTGCTTACAATGCCGCTCTCACTACCGGTGATTTGACCTTAAAAAGCGGCCTCCTACGAACTTTGCTGCCAGATTCGAGCTTGCAAGTGCAATTTCAAACAGCGAATCGAATCGAAATTTCATCAGGGTGACGCACGAAGCTTGTTGCATGGACTGCGCACTATTACGGACTATAAAGCCAAAGACACCGCGACGATCGGCGCCGACTCCGCATTTGCCAATGAGCTGAACGCATTCTACGCCCGCTTCGAGGTTAGCCAGGTGGCTACTGCTACCAGCCGGCCGGCGACTGAGCATGGTGACGTCATCAGCATCGCAGAGCATGACGTCTGCGCGGCGCTGAGGCGGGTGAACACCAGGAAGGCAGAGGGTCCAGACGGCATCTCCGGGCGCCTGCTGCCCTGCTGCGCTGACCAACTGTCAGGTGTGTTCACCTCCATCTTCAACGAGTCTCTGGCGAAGTCTGTGGTCCCCACCTGCATCAAGAAACCCACCACGGTCCCCGTGCCCAAGAATAACAAACCTTCATGCCTGAATGACTACCGCCCTGTTGCACTGACATCGGTAGTTATGAAGGTGTTTGAAAGACTGATCAAGCACATCATCTCCTCCTCCATCCCAAGCACCATGGACTCACTCCAGTTTGCCTACCGCTCTAACCGTTCTACAGAGAATGCCATCTCCCATGTCCCGCACACCTCCCTCAGCCACATGGACAAGAAACAGGGTAACTATGTGAGATTGCTGTTTATCGACTTCAGCTCAGCATTCAACACAATAGTGCCCTATAGACTGTTTTACAAACTGAGAGACCTAGGACTCAACACCCGCTTGTGCATGTGGGTGCTGGACTTTCTTACAGGCAGATCTCAGGTGGTGCGGGCAGGCAGGTCTGTCTCCAACAGCATCACCACCAACACAGGAGCTCCTCAGGGGTGTGTACTCTCTCCGCTGTTGTACTCACTATACACTTCGGACTGTGTGGCTGCTCATGACTCCAACAACATTGTAAAGTTTACGGACGACACAGTGGTGTTGGGGTTAATCTCCAACAACGATGAGATGGCCTACGTGGACGAGGTGGAGAACCTGGCACTCTGGTGCCAGGAAAACTGCCTCCAGCTGAACGTCAGCAAGACGAAAGAGCTGGTGGTGGACTTCAGCCAGGGACAGCACAACTACAGACCCCTCTCCATCAATGGTGCTCCGGTGGAGAAGGTGTCCTCGTTCAAGTACCTTGGCGTTCACATCTCTGAGGACCTGACATGGGCTGGACATATCAATGTTCAAGTCAAGAAGGCAAAGCAGCGTCTTTATCACCTTCGGAAGCTGAGAAAGTTTCGGGTTTCCCCTGCTGTTCTAAAAGCTTTCTACTCTGGTGCTGTGGAGAGCATCAATACTCAGAACATTTTGCCCTGGTACGGGAACAGCTGTGTTTAGGACCAGAAAGCCCTCCAGAGAGTGATCTGGGCAGCGGAGCGCTGCTGCACGTCACCTCTCCCTTTCCTGCAGGACATTTACACCAAGAGATGTAGGACCAGGGCAATCAGGGTTATAAAAGACTCATCTCACCCAGGAAACAGACTTTTTCATCTTCTGCAATCAGGCAGAAGGTTCTGCACCATCATGGCCAAAACAGAGAGACTCAGGAGGAGTTTCTATCCTCAGGGCATCCGTTTCCTTATCAGGACATGCCTTTCTAAGTCTCAGTTCTGTTATTATATGCTGCTAATACATACCTCATTGTTACAATAACTTATACTGTAAATGTCCATGTTGTTACATGCTGCTATTACATACCTCATATCGTATTGTTATGATAACTATACTGTAAATGTCCATATTATTATATGTTATTATATGCTGCTAATACATACCTCTTATTGTTACGATAACTTTACTGGTTGCCACTTCATCGTCACATGCTCCACTCTGCTATGTACAATGCTGCAGCTGCACTTGGCACTTTAAAAAATCATTTCTTTGCACCTGTTCTGCCCTAGCACATTTTTACAATTTTTACAATCTGAGGTTTGCACATTTAACTTTATGTTCCTTATTGTATAATATGTAGCTTTATTTTTGTCCTGTTACCCCAACCTCCGTATTTAAGTTAGTATTTATGTTTGTAAGTTTGTATTGCATCTTATCTTCCTTGTCTATTGCACAGTTAAAACAGCGGATCAGGATACATTTCACTGCATGTTGTACCTGTATAACTTGCACATGACAAATAAAGAATCTTGAACCTTGAATCTTGACAGGGGGCTGAAGGCCACTCTGGGATCAGACAGGGGGCTGAAGGCCACTCTGGGATCAGACAGGGGGCTGAAGGCCAGTCTGGGATCAGACAGGGGGCTGAAAGCCACTCGGGGATCAGACAGGGGGCTGAAGGCTGGGTTGGGAACAGAAAGGGGACTGAAGGCTGGGTTGGGAACAGAAAGGGGACTGAAGGCCAGGTTGGGAACAGAAAGGGGACTGAAGGCTGGGTTGGGAACAGAAAAGAGACTGAAGGTGAGGTTGGGAACAGAAAGGAGACTGAACATTGGGTTGGGAACAGGAAGGGGAATGAAGGCTGGGTTGGGAACAGGAAGGGGACTGAAGGCGAGGTTGGTAGCAGGAAGGGGACTGAAGTTGAGGTTGGGAGCAGACGGGGAACATGACACCTTAGCAGCAGCAGACAGGTGATGTGACACCTTAGTGGCAGCAGACGGGGAATGTGATGCCTTAGTGGCAGCAGACAGGGAGCAGAATGCCTTAGTGGCAGCAAACGGGGAAAAGAACACCTTAATGGCAGCAAACGGGGAACAGAATGCCTTAGAGTCAGCAAACTGGGAACAGAATGCCTTAGTGGCAGCAAACAGGGAACATAACACCTTAGTGGTAGCAAACGGGGAACAGGACACTTTAGTGGCAGCAAATAGGGGGCTGAAGGCCTTTTTAGGAGCAGACACAGTTTTTAAGGCCTCTCAGGGAACAGGGACAGATTTTGAGGCCTTTTGGGGGAACAGACACAGTTTTTGAGGCCTCTCAGGAAACAGACATTCCTTGAGGCCTTTTGGGGAACAGACACAGTTCTTGAGGCCTCTCAGGGAACAGACACAGTTCTTGAGGCCTTTCAGGGAACAGACATAGCTGGCTGCGAGGCCTCCTCGGCAACAGACACTGGCTGCAAGGCCTCCTTGGCAACAGACACTGGCTGCAAGGCCTCCTCATGGCAAACACTGGCTGCAAGGTCTCCTCGGTGGCAAACACGGGCTGCCAGGCCTCCTCGCGGCAGACACTGGCTGCAAGGCCTTCTTGGTGGCAAACACTGGCTGCAAGGCCTCCTCGGTGGCAAACAATGGCTGCAAGTCCTCCTTGGCGGCAGGGGGTTGAGTCGAGTTGTGAGAAATCTCCTGGGGTCGAGGCGAGTTGTGAGACCTCTCCTGGGGTCGAGTCGAGCTGCAAGACCTCTCCTGGGGTCAAGGCGAGGTGCAAGACCTCTCCTGGGGTTGAGTCGAGCTGCGAGACCTCTCCTGGGGTCGAGTCGAGTTGCGAGACCTCTCCTGGGGTCGAGTCGAGTTGCGAGACCTCTCCTGGGGCAGAGTCAAGCTGCAAGACCTCTCCGGGGGCCGAGGCGAGCTGTGGGGACTCCTCCTTTGCCTGGGACTGGCACGTGCAGGGCTTCTCAGGGACTGACAGGGGCTGGCAATGCTTTTCAGGGACCACCAGGGACAGGAAGTCAGGGGAAGTCTGGTCAGGAGGGAGTGCATCAGGGTAGGTCTGGGCAGGAGGGAGTGCATCAGGGTAGGTCTGGGCAGAAGGGAGTGCATCAGGGGAGGTTAATGTGGCAAGTGCGTGGAGCAGGGAGGTTAACAGATACTCCTTATGCATTGTCTCATTTTCTTTAGGGAGATGCCTGTATCATTTCCAGTCAGAAAAAAAAAATTTCTTGGTTGAACAGAAATAACTTTAAGTCAAAATTTTCTAGGGATATGAATAATTTTGGACATGCCATTGTTTGTTCAAATGTAAATAAAACAGGGAAATTATTTTTTTCCACAGTGATACTCCTTATACATTGTCTCATTTTCTTTGGGGAGATGCCTGTATCATTTCCAGTCAGAATAAAAACTGCTTGGTTAAATAAACATAACTTTGTCAAAATACACCAGGGATATGAATAATTTCAGGCTTAACTGTAAGTCCTTATTCTTTAAGGAATGGTTGGAGAGGGATATTTGGTCAGTCACACATTTACTAGTTGAATCTGGCAATATCGTATCCTTTGAAGTCTAAATTTCAATGCAGCAGCGAACAATACAATAAGTTTTTGAAATGTCTTTATGGTGCTTTTCTGTTAATGGTCAAAAATGAACTAACTTTCTTGACTACCTCAGGCCTTCCCAATTCTGTGATAAAAGATGAAGATGATTTCTTTGCTAAGGCCATCTCAAACAAAATGATCCATTTTAAAACTTCTCTTTTCCCAAAGCATCTCCCAAAGCATCAGAAGGTGTGAAAAAATGCTGTAAACAAAGAATGCTTTCAAAATGGAAATGTTAATCATTTATTTTTTATCAATCAACAAAATGCGGTGAATGAACAAAAGAGAAATCTAAATCAATATTTGGTGTGACCACCCTTTGCCTTCAAAACAGCATCAATTCTTCTAGGTACACTTGCACACAGTTTTTGAAGGAACTCAGGTTGTTCCAAACATCTTGGAGAACTAACCACAGATTTATAATCCTATAATCCTACAAAATAATATAATGACTACAAAATAATATAATGACTATAATCCTACAAAATCCCTGACTTTGTGCAAGTGTACCTATAAGAATTGATGCTGGTTTGAAGGCAAAAGGTAGTAACACCAAATATTGATTTGATTAGATTTTTCTTTTGTTTGCTCACTTTGCATTTTGTAAACTGATAAAAATAAACAATCATTATTTATATTTCTGAAAGCATTCTTTTTTTACAGCATTTTTTCACACCTGCCTAAAACTTTTGCACAGTACTGTACATTGCCATATATTATTGTAAAATTGTTACTCTCTCAATAAAAAAAAAGGGATGAGCTCCGAAACAGCAGCTGGTGCCAGAGCGGATCAGCCTTCAATTTAGTTCATTCTGCCTTTAACTGAAGCTCAAGTTTCTACTGAAGATCATAAAGAGCTCAGGGAGTGGAGTGCAACATGAGTGGTCAACAGGTATTTTTATCTTTATAGTGTCATATTTATGGAACTCCAAAATGTTCTAAACAAATAAATAAGACATTATGAAATAAATAACTATACGAATTAATAAATGACAGATATATATGTTATGACAATGAAACTGTGAAATAACTGAACACATTTTGAAGTAAAGGTCATCATTATGAAGCATATGGGCCTATTTCACAATTTCTGGATTCGATTTTTTGGCGCGGTAAATTGCCTTCCGGTAGATATTCTATGGAAGGAAACAATGGCGGAGTCAGAAAATGTAAGGTTACCTCATTGCACTAATTCCAAACTAAAACCAAAGATGATAGTTGGTGAGGGCAATCAAACAAGATGAAAGCATTAATTTTGTTATTCACAAAAAGAGTGTGCAACTGAAGATTTGTGCTGTTCCCCAGAAATATCAGTGTATGAATGGGTGACAGTTTGGCAAGCAGAAAAACAAGAAAAAAATATAACTGCAAGCAGTGATTATGGGAACCATGCAGTTTGCAGTCTTATCAGTCTTTGAAGAATTGAAATGTACAGACATTGAAAAATGACAAGTTTCATCCTTTTATCTATGGTGCTACAGTTCATAAGTTATTAGGCATAACACAAAATAGCTTATTATAGCGCCACCAACTGGCAGAGTGACGCAGTTTTTTTTGCCTGAGTATTGGGTGGGGTACCAGACCTACCTGCCAAATTTCAAAGCTGTATGTCTTACACTTTTTTCTCCACAACGCGTTTTCCACTGCATGGCCCCCTAGTAATAACAAGAAATCCAATATGGCGGAATTAGATGTGAGGGTCCAGAAAGATTCATCTTGCCCCAAGGAGTAAGATGGTTTAACGATTTTTGAGAATCGGAGCTATGGTTCAAAAGTTATTAGGCAAAATGCAAAATAGCTTATTATAGCGCCACCAACTGGCAGAGTGGTGCAATTTTTTGTAGACGAATATTGGGTGGGGTCCCGGACCTACCTGCCAAATTTCAAAGCTGTAGCCCACCCAGAGCTGGATTTCTATGACATTCAGTTTGTGGCATTGCAGTCCTATGCCAAGCCGACCACATTTATTTGCATATTACAGAAAAATGAAGACCTAAATTAAAAATGTGCTCGATAATAATTAAATATGATACCAGTTGCATGCAGATTGGACAAAAATCCAGGGAGTAGTTTGCAAGAGTTGGTTTTACATATTTTGCAGATTAGCGAGAAATCTCATAATGTGACAATGGATAAGACACATCAAGAAAGATTCGTCTTGACCCAAGGAGTAAGCCGGTATAAGATTTTTGAGAATCGAAGCTACATTTCAAAAGTTATTGGACAAAATGCAAAATAGCTTATTATAGTGCCACCAACTGGCGGAGTGGTGCCATTTTCTTTTTTGCCTGAGTAGTGGGTGGGGTCCTGGACCTGCCTATTAAAAAAAATCCACATGATTCCAATAGGGTACCACGCAGTGTTCCACTGCATGGCCCCCTAAAAAACAGCACAAGCAAGGGAGAGGTACCAGAGAGCATGTCTAAGCAACATACTTCCTGCCGGTAAGCACCAAGATTTAAGCTAGCTAGTTGTTGTAACTTGTAAATGTTACGCTTGTAATTCATGGTCATGTCACGTCTGCGCCTCCTCCCCGACACCCGGACTCACCAGAGTATTGAACCTGAGGATGTGTCGCGTCAGGGTTGTTATGGTAAAGGTGCGTCTGTCCCTTTAAGGAATCCCTGCTAGACACGTCTGGATTGTCTAGGTCAATGGTGGAGGTTTCCCTTTCCCAATGTGTATCACCTGTGTGTTATTATTACATTTGTGCTCATTGGTTTACATTCAGTTAATTATCTAGAACTGCTATTATTTAACCAGACCGATCCGGTCGTTATTTGTTCATTCTCCCTCACTCATACCTCGCTCTGTCGCACTAGACTCCAGCTCTTCCCGAGACGCCGCCAGCAGGACTCAGCAGCCAATGCTAAGCTAACCAGCTAATACTCAGCTGAGTTAGCTGCCGCATGCTAACGGCTAAGCTCAAGCCAATCTCACACCGCACCTACCCGGACTTACGAGGTACTTTATGAACTCTCTTCACGCACCTCGTCTCAAGCTGGTGCCTCTGCTGCGCTGTTGTTGAATTCACTGTAAATAAAAACACTGTTGCATCTGAACCCCGCGTCTGCGTCTTCATCCGCGGTACGAGGATAATGACAGGTCACTCGTGTTCAACAATTGTTATCCACAACTAAGCAAGGACCTTTCCAGATGATTTCATCTTATTCTCACTTGCAATCAGTAAGTAAAACTTGGGTTGTGTAAAGTTGCCAATTTTCCAGACAGACCCTCAGTCAATCAGCCAAATTAATAGAACATGTTTTTAATGAGTTTTGGGCTACTGTATACTTTTGGCAAACCTGGCAGGCAGTTAATGTTAAAAGATTCAATCAACATCAGACGTACTGTAAAATTAAATTTCAGCCCTTTTATTTGTAAATGAACATGTAGTGTAATGTAATTCTGCTGCTGTTAGCTCTATTGACTGTATTGGCTCTATTGACTGTATTGACGGTGTTTATGTATAAAATACATAAACTTGCCATACAAAAAGTGCTACTTTACACAACGTAAATTTTGTAAACATTCTTCTCTCATTAGTACTTGTAAACCAAATATCTCCATTGCAAAATGAACATTTCCAGTAAGCTATTTTAAGAATATAAACAGTAGTCATACAAAAAGTTATGTTGTTGTCGACTACTTCAACAGAAGCTCTTATTTTTTCACTCCCTCTAGTAGTAAGAAAACCTTGAGAGGAAACATGACTCGGAAGGGGACCCCATCCCCCATGTAGTTGCTGGGGCCCCTTGCTAAGATCCCCTCTGCAACATTAAGCTAAAATTAGTTCAATATAAAATTTGCAATTCAGTAAAAGTCCATAGGGTCCAAAAAATCCCAGCTGGTCCCAGATGATGAGGTCTCCATGGAGTCACTGTGAGGGTTCATTCGTTCAAGTGTCAGATGGGGATCAGCTCGGGAACAGCTTGGGGGGAAAAAAGAAAGAGGAGAGAGTTAGTGTCCTACACCTACCCTCTGGCAGTGCTAAAGTAACTATAACAGCCTGGGTAAAAAGGGACTATTGGACCTTCCCTTGGACTATTTTTGTATGTTTGCTTCTTTAAATAACTAACAATTCATCTTGAACTAATGCCTACTGTGTATTAAATGTTTGCCTGGCTGGTCGCCCAGAGGAGGATGGGGTCCCCTTCCAAGTTTTGTTCCTCTCAAGGTTTCTTCCTATTAGAGGGAGTTTTCTCAGGCTTGCTTGTTGGGGGGTTTAGGCTGGTTATATGTAAAGTGCTTTGTGACAATGACTGTTGTTAAGAGCACTATATAAATAAATTTGAATTTGAATTGAAAAAAAAGTTATTTGTAAGCATTGAATTAGTTTTCATTGTTTTGCGGACTGTAAAAGTGTGAAAACAGTTGTCTCTTAGACTTGACTCTGCAGGTGTCTTTTCCTCATCTGTGGTGTTAAGAATCGCCCTGATCTTCAAGCTGATATGTCTAGCACCAGGTGTGTATGTCCTGTTTTTTGTCGAAGATTTTGCTATAAATACCCATGTGTAAAGGGTTTTTGGGGGGCACTCACTCGATCTCACATGAGAGCTGAGACAGCACTCTTGCTTCTTCTTTCTCTTTCAGCTTTTCCCTTCAGAGGTCGCCACAGCGAATCATCTGTCTCCATTTAGTCCTATCTTCTGCACCCTCTACCCTCACAACAACTAACTTCATGTCCTCTTTAACCGCATCCATAAATCTCCTTTTTGGTCTTCCTCTCAGCCTCCTGCCTGGTGGCTCCAACCTCAGCATCCTTCTACCTATGTAATCATTGTCTCTCCTCTGGACATGTCCAAACCATCTCAGTCTGAGAGACTTTATCTCCAAAACATCTAACATGAGCTGTCCCTCTGATGTACTCATTCCTGATCCTATACATCCTCGTCACTCCCAAAGAACCTCAACATCTTGAGCTCTGCAACCTCCAATTCTGCCTCCTGTCTTTTCCTCTTTGGCACTGTCTCCAAACCATACAACATCGCTGGTCCCACTACTGTCTTGTACACCTTTCCTTTCATTCTTGCTGAAACCCTTTTATCACACATCACACCTGACACCTTTCTCCACCCATTCCAACCTGCTTGCACACGCTTCTTCACCTCTTTTCCACTCTCTCTGTTGCTTTGAACCATAGACCCTAAGTACTTAAAGTCCTCTACCTTCTTTACTTCTACTCCCTGTAACTTCACTGTTCCACTTGTGCCCCTCTCATTTACACACATGTATTCTGTCTTACTCTGTCTTCATTCCTCTCTTTTCTAGTGCATATCTTCACCTCTCTAGTCTTTCCTCTACCTGCAACCTGCTCTCACTGCAGATCACAATGTCATCTCCAAACATCATAGTCCATGGAGACTCCTGTCTAACATCATCTGTCAGCCTGTCACTGCCAGCAAACAAGAAGGGGCTTAGAGCTGCCAATCCTTGATGCAGTCCCACCTCCACCTTGAACTCCTCTGTCACTCCTACAGCAGACCTCACTGCTCTCTCACAGCTCTCATACATGTTCTGCACCACTCTAACATACTTCTCTGCCACTCCAGACCTCCTCATGCAATACCACAGCTCCTCTCTCAGCACCCTGTCTTATGCTTTCTCTAAATCTACAAAGACACAATGCAGCTCCCTCTGACCTTCTCTGTACTTCTCCATCAGCATCCTTAAAGCAAAAATAGCATCTGTAGTACTCTTTCTTGGTATGAAACAGTACTGCTGCTCACAAACGCTCACTTCTGACCAAGCCTAGCTTCCACCACTCTTTCCCAAAGCTTCATTGTATGACTCATTAGCTTTTTTTGTCTGTAGTTGCTACAATCCTGTATGTCTCCCTTGTTGTTAAAAATCGGCACCAGAACACTTTTCCTTCATTCCTCAGGCATCTTCTCACTCGTCAAGATCTTGTTGAACAACCTAGTCAAAAACTCAACTGCCACCTCTCCTAGACACTTCCATACCTCCACAGGTATGTCATCGGGGCCAACTGCCTTTCCCCCTCTTCGTCCTTTTCAAAGCTTTCCTCACTTCATCCTTACTAATCTCAGCTACTTCCTGATCCACAACAGTCACCTCTTCTACTCTACATTCTCTCTCATTTTCCTCATTCATCAGCTCTTCAAAGTACTCTTTCCATCTTCCCATCACACAATTGGCACCTGTCAGTACATTTCCATCCCTATCCTTAATCACCCTAACCTGCTGCACATCCTTTCCATCTCTATCTCTCTGCCTTGCCAACCTGTACAGCTCATTCTCTCCCTCCTTACTGTCCAACCTCGCATACAGGTCATCATACGCCCTTTGTTTGGCCTTTGCTACCTCTACCTTCACCATACTTTGCATCTCCCTGTACTCCTGTCTACTCTCCTAAGTCCTCTCAGTGTCCCACTTCTTCTTCGCTAACTTCTTTCTCTGTATATGCTCCTGAACTTTTTCGTTCCACCGCCAAGTCTCCTTATCTACTTCACTCCTTCCAGATGATACACCAAGTACCCTTCTACCCATCTCCCTAATCATATTAGCTGTATCTGTCCAATCATCTGGGAGCACCTCCTGGCCACCAAGAGCCTGTCTCAATTCCTCTGTGAAAACCTCGCAACACTCTTCTTTTTTCAGCTTCCACCACCTGGTGCTCTGCTCCACCTTTGTTCTCTTCATCTTCCTCACCATCAGTTTCATCCTACAGACCACCATCCTATGCTGTGTCGCTACACTCTCACCTACCACTACCTTGCAGTCACTAATCTCCTTCAAATTCATGTCTACATAAGATGTAGTCCACCTGTGTGCTCCTCTCCCCACTCTTATAAGTCCTTGTCACTCCCAAAGAACCTCAACATCTTGAGCTCTGCAACCTCCAATTCTGCCTCCTGTCTTTTCCTCATTGGCACTGTCTCCAAACCATACAACATCGCTGGTCTCACTACTGTCTTGTACACCTTTCCTTTCATTCTTGCTGAAACCCTTTTATCACACATGACACTCCTATTTTCCTGCCTCTTCTGGAAGAAAGTATTTACAACAGCCATTTCCATCCTTTTTGCAAAGTCTACCACCATATGTCCCTCTTCGTTCCTATCCTGGATACCAAACCTGCCCATCACTTCCTCATCACCTCCGGTCCCTTTACCAACATGTCCATTAAAGTCTGCATCAATTACCACTCTCTCAACTCTGGGGATACACTGCATCAAATCATCTAGCTCACTCCAGAAATTCTGCTTCTCTTCAAGCTCACATCCTAACTGTGGGGCATAACCACTAACAACATTGATCTTTATTCCTTCAACTTCAAGCTTCAGACACATCAGCCTATCTGACACTCGTTTCACTTCCAGAAGGTTCCTAACACACTCCTCCTACTCCATTTCTCTTTCCATCTCCACCATGGTAGAACAACTTAAACCCTTCTCCTAAGCTTCTAGCCTTGCTACCTTTCCATCTGTTCTCCTGAACACATAGTATATCCACCTTCCTTCTCTGCATCATGTCCACCAGCTCTCTAGCTTTACCTCTCATAGTTCCAACATTCAAAGTCCCTACTTTCAGTTCCACACTCTTGCCTTTCCTCTTCTCTCTCTGCCTATGCACACGCCTTCCTCCTCTCCTCCATCGACCAAGAATAGTCCAATTTCCACAAGTACCCTGTAGGTCAACAGCACCGGTGGTGGTCATTGTTAACCTGGGCCTCGACTGATCCGGTATGAAATCCCTGTTTGTGATTCGCATATTTGATTTGGCTTAGGTTTTATGTCGGATGCCCTTCCTGACACAACCCTCTGCATTTATCTGAACTTGGGACTGGCACAAGAAATCACTGGCTTGTGACCTCTTCTGGTTGCATTTGACCTCTTATGGTTGCACTGCTTGCTCTATTAAAACTCAACTATCATTTAACTCTGTCTCTGAGTCTGATCTTTGGGTAAAACAGAATTTCCACCACAGGACAATACTCTATCACCTAAGCCAGAAGACAGAACATTCCATTTTCTGAAACTGCTGTCTATCTTCTGGTTTAGCTGATATACTGTATATAATTGATTATCATCTGCAAAATAATGAAAATTAGACACTTTTCCATGTTTACGATTGTTTCTTTATTGTATTTAATGTTTGTCTGCGACACTCCACAAGACTTTCGGCAGTACCCAACATGGCGGCATACTACTAAATCAGCAAACACCTAAAACTTCATCTAATTAACCATCGCTGCCAGCTCAAGACAACCTAAAAGGTAATAAAGTAAATTATCTTGAATACATCAACATACTTACTCTGGCAGAGTGTAAAGAGAATCCGGATAGCCTGTTTAACTTTTTGAATGAGTGTTTCGAGAGGCTCGCCATGGGGAAACCCAAAGCCCTGAATGCCACTGCCACCACGCCGACAGCTAGCAGAATTACTCTGTCTACCAAGAGGAGCCGGCCCGAGGATTCACCCGAAGGTGCCTCTCCCCCTGGCAAAGACTTGGAGAAAATCCTAGAATCTATTGATAAGAAACTAACTAGCTTCGACGAACGCTTAGCCCTTTTGGATATTCTCCTTAAGGAACTAAGAGAACTATGGGAGTCTTTGGAGTTTAGCCAACAGCAAGTGGAAATACTCACGTCAGAAAACACGATCCTTAGAGAGTCAGTAAAATCTCTCACAGAGGAGATGAGCCAACTCTCCGATGAAAATTAAAAAATTAAAGAAACGGTCATTGACTTACCAGCACATAGCATGAGGGATAACCTTGTCTTTGCAGGTATCCCAGAAAAGCCCGATGAAAACCCTGAGTTTATAGTTAAAAAGTTCATCCAGAACCAGCTTAAACTTTCACCGGACAACGTTAAAACTATCACCTTCCACCATGTTCATCACCTTGGAGGAAGAAGACCCACCGCCCATAGACCCAGACCTATCATGGCCAAGTTTGAACATTTCAAACAGAAGGAGCTGGTGAAAAGCAGAAGCAGGAAGCTTAAAGGAACGAACTTTAGCATCAACGATCAGTTCCCCAAGGAGATTCTGGAATGATGCCAAGTTCTATTTTCCATAAGAAAACGTTTCATCGAGGGAGGTTCCCGAGCTGTCATCGCTGTCGACAAGCTGTTTGTGAACAGGCAACTACATCGTAACCGGGAAACCACCCCCTGGCCCTACAAAACTAAATCCAGGTGATCGTTATCCATATTGATGTAGTATATTAATTTATTTAATTTTCTTTAACTAAATCGTTATTAGACATGCCCTCACAAAAAAAGTCACCCAGTAACTGCCTGTCTCAATAGTATAGTTAGTGAATGTGTCATAAGGGTTTCACCTGTGTTTGTATTATTTCCTCACTTCTGTTTTTCTTTACATTCGTGTTTTTCTCTTCCCTTTTCTTTTTTCTTGCTCTCCAGCACCTAGCAGCTCATACTGTATTTAATGCAACAATTAACGTAGCTGCTTCGCACATAACACACGCACACAAACAGCACCTCAACAGTTCACTCACACAGACGCACAGATTTGCCCAGGCTCTTACTCAAGTAGACATAGCCATACATGTATATTCCTTATGCATATGCAGGCACTCGCGTAGTCACGCACGCGGTGGAAGACCATGCCTATTTCACTCATGGGTAAAGTGGCCACTATTAAAATGATAGTCCTGCCCAAAATTAACTATTTATTTTCAATGATCCCTCATAAACCCACCTCTGTTTGGTTCAAACATTAGATTCTTGCATTTCCAAATTTTTGTGGAGAGATAAACCACCAAGAATCAGTCTAAGAACCTTACAGAAGAAAAAAACGTGGGGGGTTAGAGCTACCAAATTTCTATTACTACTTTCTTGCCAATAGATTGCAATACATTTTGAAATGGATTAACCACAGCCCCCTAGACACATCATGGCTGAGTGTGGAAAAAACATTCTGTGATATTTCTAGAAATTTCTGACCTGCCATTTATCAGCTCCAGCATTAAACAGCATAAATGTTTTCACAGCGTCAATATCAGCACCTTCTGACAGCCTGGTGGGATTTTCTCAAAATAACTAAGTCTGCTACTCCCATGCAACCTATATTAACCCATCTGGAACAATCCTGACATCCTACTAAATAAAAAAATGATAAATTTCACATTATGGAAAGACAAAGGCATAAGGTATCTAGAACATATTATCAGAGCTGGAAATGGTATCCCATTACAAGACCTAATATTACAGTACAGTATTCATAGTAGTAAGTTTCTAGAATATCAGCAGTTTAAATCCGTAATCTGCTAAATACGATATAAATTTAATTGAATTACAACACCAAGTATGGTGACTGAGTTTATGAATTTTTCCAGCTCTAAATTACTGTCAAAGATATATAGATCATTATTAAATATGGATGATTCAATCTCCTTTCCAACATCACAATGGGAGATAGATTTATCTACTAAATTAGAACAGAATATCTGGGCACAAATATGTTCAGATACTTTCAGAATATTAAAAAATACCAATTTACAACTCATACATTACAAAACTCTCCACAGAACACATTACACGGGACAAAGGATGTTCAGGATGGGTCTCTACAGACTCTAACATCTGCTCTCATTGCACACGTAACGCACCAGACAACTATATGTGCAGTGCTATGTGAATGCACACTTGTCCAGAGGTTTTGGCAGGAGGTATGCGAAGAGATCAATATGTTTAGGGAATAGTGTTCCAGCTTTCCCAAAGCTATGTATGCTAGGCCACTCCAAGCGACATTGGATTTGGAGGGGAATTTGTTATTATGTGATCCTCACTGCTATTCTGCTATAAGAAAAACTATTCTTGTAAATTGGAAATCAAAAATGAGTTGAATATTAAATTATTACAGGAGTCTCCTGTTGGACTACATTAGCATGGGGGAGAATGTCTGCCTCCTCTAGAATCCCAATTGGATATCTTCCATTCCCTCTGGTCCTGTGATTGATTTCATTACTTAGTGGGGGTGATGGGTCATGATCTGCCGCCCCATGGCCTTGTGGACGGGAGTTTGAGGGCATGGGATCTCCGCTGGTCCCGAGGCTTACAGCAGCGGCCGGCTGCGGGTTGCCCGGGGTGGTTGGAGCTGGGGAGACCGCAGTGGACGGCCGGCAGATGCGGGTGGGGGCTACTGGCAGCCTTTGGTGGTGGGTACTGGCCCTGGCTTGGTGGCTGGCTCTCAGCTGGTGTGGGCTGAGGTGGGGTCCACGTCTCCTGGTGCCTGGGCGGTGGCTTGCTCCCTGGGTGGATCTTAACTGTCCTGGGGGTGTGCGCCTGCCCAGGCGTGTCTTTCTGGGGCGGGCGGCTTTTCGCCGGGCAGCCTGGGCCCCAGGCGCCTTGAGCTCCTCAGGAGTGCCGGTGGGTGGGCAGGATGAGCAAAAGTGCAGGTGCTGGATGGGTGTGTGTGTGTATGGCCAGCGCTACATATCGACGGCTGGTGGTTGAGGTTCCCAGCCCCCTGCACCCCGGAGTTGTGGGGGATAGCAGCTCTTTGGGGATTCATGTGCCCCCAGATGTTGTCCCTGCGCCCAGGCACGGTCGCCGGGTGTCTGCCACTCCATCCGCGGGGAGTAGGGATGCCTAAGCTATCTCACCATAATCATTCTTGGCCTAAGTGCGCCCCGCCCCCCAACCACCAATATCACAATCTACACACACCCACTCCCTAACTGTTTTTTTCCTTTTAACTGCACTTCAGTCATTGCACTCATAACACAACATTTCAACAACACACTGGTAGGGCCTTGAGGTGAATGGCATAGCTCCCGCCCCTCCATTTTAAAATACAGCTTAGGACACTTAGGGCTTGGGGGACAGCGGGGGACCTGCTGCCTTTGGGTGGCGGCCCTGTTCCACATACACCCCCCAAAAATTTTTAATTGTACCTTGTTTCATACACATTCTCATCCAAAACTGAGGTGGCTGGAGGTGGTTGGGGACTATAAAAAGAAAAGTGGAGATAATAATAATAATAATAATAATAATAATAATAATAATACACACACACACAATAAAAAAGAAATAAATATTTAAAAAAAAAACCTGCTCCCCGCCAGGAGCGGTGAGGACTGGCAGACAGGCCTTGGGGCGGGGTTGGCAGCATTCCTGGGGCACTGCCGATCTCTGATGGCATGGCCACTCGCTCACGGCCTAGGGGGGTTGGTAACATTGTCTGGGGACACTCACTGGATATTATCCAGTGCATCCGTGGCCAGTCCTTGGAGATGTGGGCAGGTGTGTATGTGTGTGTGTGCATGTGTGCGCATGTGCGTGCATGTGAGCGCGTGTGTGAGCGTGCGTGTGTGCGCGAATGAGTGAGGGGGCGGGTTTCTGGAGGGTTAGGGGGAGGAGGCTGAGAAGGTAGCTCCTCCTTCCCCGATACTCTCCTTGGCAGGCTTCCCCGTGGGGGCTGGGGCGCCTGGTGGTTCCCAAGCCGTCTGGCCGGTGTCAGCCTGCCCCCTGGGGGGGTGCGGCCAGGGGTGGTGTGGACCTCCCTGGGGCCTGCAGGGCTCCTGTCCGGTGGGTGGGTGGCTCCTGGGCTCGTGGGGCCCTGGATCTCATGTCCGGTCCATGCCCACATGGTCGGTCCTGGTGGGGGCCCATGCACTGCCACCTCTGGTTGTCGGGAGGCTCCTGCCTTGCACTCACGGGCTGGTCCATGTCTGGGGTCCCTCCCCCTTCACCCTCCAGGCGGATGCGCAGCCTTCCTGTGGCATGCGGCTTGGGTCCCCTGGCCGCTGAGGGGGTAGCTGGGTCCCAGTGAACTCCGTGGCTTCCAGGTCTTCCTTGGACGGTGGTCCGGTGTGGATTGTTGTGGCCTTCCACCCTCATTATAAATAATTTGGTGACAGACACACACACACAGTCGGACACACATGCGTGCGCACATACATATATTCATTTGTGCATGCGAGTCAACATATAGGTACCCATACACACGCATCAACACACATGTACTTATATGCATGTATACACACACAGATATAGACAAACACGCATACCTCTGCATATCTAGGCATAAACACATAAACAACGTAGGATTTCAGGCAGACTTCTGTTGTGTTACCATAGTGTTGCCAGTGGTTTGTGTGTTCTTTGTGTGTGTTTGGATTTTGTTTTTCAGATGCGGAAGTTGGTGTGATGTTATTCTATGCTACAGATGCAGCAGCTGCCCCAGGAGATTTTCACTTCCTCTCCTATCCTTTCTCTATTTCTTTCAGTACTGTGTTTCTCTTCTCTCTCTCTCTCTCTCTCTCTTCTTTGTCTTTCTGCCTTCCCTCTACCCCGTCAGATTTAAGTTAATTACTGAAACAAACTAATGGAATGACGTAGAAATAACAAAACAAAACAAATAAATAAATAAAGTTGTCATCCGAAGAGGGGGGGTGGTGGTGGGCCAAAAAAAAAAGAAGTAAGGTCTATCATTCTAAACTCTGCATTGTTTTTGATTGTTCAGTAAAGTACAAAGGAATTTGCCTAAATTACCATCTATTGACAGGTCCAGACATAACAAATAATTTGCTAGGTGTTCTCATCAGATTCAGAAGGTATCACATTGCACTGATGTGTGATATTGAGCAGATGTTTCACTGGTTCCATGTGTATGAGGGCGATAGGGACTATTTACATTTCTTTTGGTGGAGGAATGGAGACCTGACTGCAGAGCCTGAGGAATTGCACATGAAAATCCATCTCTTTGGCACTATATCATCACCTGGATGCTCCAACTATGGGTTAAAACATCTTGCTAAAGAAAATGAGAATCTGCTCCGCCTCGGTCCCCAGTTCATTATGCAAGATTTCTATGTTGGCGATGGGGCCACAAGCATAAACCTACGGTGAGTAAAGCTATTCAAATAGCTAAGGAAGCTCAGACAGTTTGTGCCATGGGTGATCTGAGACTGCACAAGTTCATATATAACAATGGATCAGTGCTGAATGTGCCATCCATCCTGAGGCTTTTGACCTCACCCTTGGCAACTCCATGCTGGAATGAGATTTAGGAATCAATTCTCACATTGTTTCTGATACCTTTAGATTTTGTATTTGTTTAAAGGTGCAGCCAGCAACACGCCGTGGCATGCTATCCATAGTTTCCTTCCTTTATGATCCACTGGGGCTAATTGCTCCATTCTTGCTCATAAGAAAAAAGGTGCTTCAAGAAACCTACAGGCACAGCACAAGCTGGGATGAATCCCTTCCCACTGAACTGCAATCAGTGTGGAATAGCTGGAAACGTGATTTCACAAACTTGGAAAAAATCAGTATTCCACGTTGCTATGTTCCAGATGATTTTGGAGAAGTTGTGAGAAGGGAATTACATCACTTCTCTGATGCAAGCATGCATGGCTATGGCCAGTGCTCATACCTGAGGCAAGTGAAGGTAGATGGAAGTGTTCATTGTGCTTTAGTTATGGGAAAATCCAGGGTTAAGACCATTCCCAGGCTAGAGTTAACAGTAGCTGTTGTCTCAGTAGTAACAAGTAATACCATTGGTTTCAGTGATATAAATGAATATTTCTGGACTGACTCCCAAGATGTTAAGTTTAAAAAGTTTTTCTCGCAAATTTTAAGACTTTTACTTTTACGCACCTTCTGAAATTATAAGTGTCTTTCTCCGTTGTTTTTAGAACTTGGTTGATTGGGTCACAAGGTATGTCTGAAATTTATGTTTTGAATACAATGTTGACTGTTTCTTTATTGTGTTTATTGTTTGTCCTAGTAAAACTAAGATGCTGTGTTAGCAGGCTGCTGCGTGCCTTTGTCTCATGTTAGACTCATGTATTTCATACAAGTAATTCTGTTGAATCTACTCTGTGTAATTACCCCAATCCCAAAAAAGTTGGGACGTTGTGCAAATTGTAAATAAAAACAGAATGCAATGATATGGAATTCTCATAAACCCATATTTTATTCATAAAAGAACACAGAAAACATATCAAATGTTGAAACAGAGACATTTAGCAATTTCATGAAAAATATAGGCTCATTTTGAATTTAATGACAGCAACACGTCTCAAAAAAGTTGGGACGGGTCAATAAGTGGCTGGAAAAGTTGGTACAAAAAAACTACAGCTGGAGGAACAATAAGCAACTAATTAGGACAATTGGCAACAGGTCAGTAACATGACTGGGTATAAAAGGTTGCAGTGTCTCTCAGATGTAAAGATGGGCAAAGGATCACCAATTCTCCTAATACTGTGTTGACAAATAGTGGAGGAATTTCAGAAGAATGTTCCTCAGTGTCAAATTGCAAGGAGGTTCAATATATCATCATCTCCAGTTCATAACATAGACAAAAGGTTCCGAGAATCTGGAGAAGTCTCTGTGCGTAAGGGACAAGGCCAAAAAAACCTTAGGCAGCACCACAGGCATGATTCTTTAATGGACATCACTAAAGGGGCTCACAATTATTTCCAGACAATATTGTCACTGAACACAACATGCTGTGCTATCCGCAGATGCCACATAAAACTCTACAGCGTGTCTTGGGCTGTATCAGGCCCCATGGGCTCAGTAGTAGAGGGATGAGGGACGGTTACATGTCTGTGGAGACAAGTTTGAACATGGTCTTGGCGACATAGCCTGGCAAACTTTGTATATTTCTAGGAAAAGCAGAGGAAAGAAACATAAATAAATAAATATAAAATAAAAATACTGTTTGTGGAAACACTTTTGGAGCTTCTCCTGCCTACTTCCCTGCTGACCATCTAGTCACATTGGGTGTATATTGATGTTTTATATTTATATAAATTTAAAGATAGATTGTCATAATATTGAATATAAAGCTTCTTTATTTTTGCTTTTTTTTCCCTTTAGTAGCTCTTACCGTGTGTTCACCTATTTTATTTTCATCATAAAAAATATCTCCTGAATGGTCAGTTGAGAGTTTACCATCATTCATTCAAGCTTGCTTCTAGTTTCCGTGTCTCTTGTTTTTCTCTG
Organism: Distichodus sexfasciatus; assembly: GCA_032718565.1. NCBI lineage: Eukaryota > Metazoa > Chordata > Actinopteri > Characiformes > Distichodontidae > Distichodus > Distichodus sexfasciatus. The sequence continues at coordinate 30,518 of JAVGVS010000917.1, forward strand.
ATCTTTTTATATTTTAACGGAGGAATTTGATCTAAGGTGGAATGAAGCATAGATGTTAGATAATCCATATTACTCTCAAGTTCAGCAAGATTAGACATTTCTTCTCTCAGGAGCGACAGCTTGGGGAGATTATCAATAAAGGTACTAGCTGTATCTGAAGTGAATGTACGCTTGGTACAGAAGCGAATTATTGACCCAAAGTGAGCGAACAAAAGAGAAATCTAAATTAAATCAATATTTGGTGTGAGCACCCTTTGCCTTCAAAACAGCATCAATTCTTCTAGGTACACTTGCACACAGTTTTTGAAGGAACTCGGCTGGTAGGTTGTTCCAAACATCTTGGAGAACTAACCACAGATCTGTAATCCTATAATCCTACAAAATAATATAATGACTACAAAATAATATAATGACTATAATCCTACAAAATCCCTGACTTTGTGCAAGTGTACCTATAAGAATTGATGCTGGTTTGAAGGCAAAAGGTCATAACACCAAATATTGATTTGATTTAGATTTTTCTTTTGTTCGCTCACTTTGCATTGTGTAAATTGATAAAAAATAAACAATCATTAATTATATTTCTGAAAGCATTCTTTGTTTACAGCATTTTTTCACACCTGCCTAAAACTTTTGCACAGTACTGTATATTAAGACCAAATAATAGGATTAAATCAATCAGTCATGAGTGGACCCAATTACATTTTGAACAATACCCATGGAGTCCAGTAAATTAGTAAAAGCTGCTGTCAGGGGGTCTTGTTTATTATATTTAAAAAAGTGAGTGATTATTTGTCATTGTAAACACGCTACAGCACAGCACACAGTGCACCACAACAAAATGAGACCTCTGCATTTAACCCATCCGTGAAGGAGCAACGGACAGCTAACAAGCGCAGTGCTTGGGGAGGGTACCTTGCTCATGAGTACCTCAGTGGTAACTTTACCGGCCCTGGATTCCAACCTGCGAACTTCTGATCACAGGGTGAACACCCTACCATTACGCCACAAACTACCCCTAATCTATACACATGAATATTAAAATCCCCCACAATTATTGCTCTTCGGTTGAAATAACCAGGTCTGACAGAAATTCTACAAATTCAGTTAAAAATTCAGAATAAGGACCTGGTGGATGGTAAATCGTAACGAGAGGGAGCGACAAAGAATTAGATTTTGCAGACATGTCTGGAATTCTAAGTAATAATTCATATGATTTAAATTTAAGTCCTGACTTCTGTGTTCTGAGGTGTCACTAAATACTCGTTGGGTTTTACCCATGTCTTGGTTAAACCGAGCACATTTAGGATGTGGTCCGAAGTCATTTCATTAATAATATGTGCCTTAGTAGTTAATAATATTTATTAGTCCTACTTTTAGCTTAGTGGTGCAGGTATTCTGCATTAGGTGCTCTAATTTGATACGAATTAGATTGGAAAAGGACGCCTTTCACATTTTATGCCAACTATTTTTGGTTCTGGGCACAGAGACAATGTCAGTATGGTGGTACCTAGGTGATGACTCAAGGCAACTTGCAGGTGGTTGGTTAAGCCTTTGCCAATGGCCACCTACACCTGAACCTGCATAAGGGCTAGCTGCTATGTTCACTGAAATACAAGCAGCACCCTCCCATGAGGGAAGGATACTATCCCGGCTGTTACGTGCTGTGGCGCGTTCTGAGATGGACTTTGCCACCCGATGGTCCAGACTGCTGTCCTCCTGCCTTCTGCGTGAAGAAGAATGGCTGATCAGCGCGTCGCAAGCGCTCGTTGGTGAGGTCATACTTAAGTCCCGCCTTCCACCGCACCGTGATTGGTCGCTCGTCGGAATCCTCCGCTATTGAAGCCGCCACTCCCAGGACTCCCGGCTGTTTTGGATTTTAAGGCCCGACTGAAGTGTCCCAGCTCTCCTTTTGAGACTTGCTATGTTGTTAGTTTGTTTCGCTGTGTTGCTGCCGTTTTACCATTACACTTGTAAATATTCATTTGTATATAGCTCATCTCATTTCCTTCAGTCAGGATAGGGTCAGGGTAGATATATACTGTACACTTGGTTCTGTTTTGTTTTCATGTATTCATTCGCCCTCTGTTGTCTAGTTCTCAGTTTCTGTATATACCAATCCTCTCTCTGTCTGATCTCCACTTGTTTAACATACATTCACATTGTGCATCACGTTGGTAACTGTTTGTTAGACACACTAGGTTAGAGGCGGCACCATCCCTTGTACTTTTTGTTTTGTAGTATAGCGTAGGCAGTCAGGTTTTTGTTTTGTCCCCAGAGTGAGATTAGAGGTTAAAGTTAAAGTGTTAGTGACATTTTGTTTTATTCCGTTCTTTGTTTTGGTGCCGTCTGCTGGCCCAACCTGAACTTCTTTCCATTTGTACAGTTCATGCTTGTTCCTTTGTAAATACACTTGTACAAACAATATATATAAAGAATCATAACTTTAGATGGGCGTTTGCCACATTATTCATTTGGGTTCTTTCATATTCCCAAGACGCATCTTCATCTAGACGTAACACCGGCTCAAAACACAAGGCTTTCTCTCGATAGTAGGCCAGTTATCTACAAAACCTATGCTATTTTAAGAGCACCACTTTGACAGCCAGCAGTTCAGCGACCAAAGCCTGTTGTAGATCTCGGGGCTACATCTAGCTGGGAGGGGGCCAGAGAGAATTACTGCCTGCGAAATGAAGCCCCCTGACTGCAAACCTGTAGCTAACAGACTACCTGTGTAACTCTAGTTCTATAATCTTCTCCGTCAGAGCTTCTTTCATCTTACACATTTTAACAATAAGTAATCACTACTTAAGCTATCACTGCTGACAGAGGAACTAAGGCTAAACATTCTGCACTCACTACAAAAAGTATGATCACCATTAGGCATCTGACTTACAACCAGATATCACTTATGTTGCTGTTTGTGGAGCATATTTGCTGAAAGGTTGCCATCGGTTTGTGCGTCTCAATCTCTGCCAAGGTTAGAAGCAGACTACGTTTTAGGTTTAAACCTCTGATTTTATGGCTTGAATCGCTAAGTGTAGGGGAAAATACAAAGAAGACTTCTGCGCATCTGCGCAAGAACTGAGAATCTTTGCTAGTCAATCCTCAGACTGTGAAAATGGGCTAAACACACTGATCTGCTCTAGTCCCTAGAAACATCCTCACTCAGAGCTTTTGTCTCAGTTCCATTTTGTTCAGTGTGTTCACACAGGATTGTGCTTTCAAGCATGAGCATCAGAAAAGTCATTGATTACACCATAGGGATTGGGCTAATAACCTACAGTAATGAGAGGGTCTCACTGTATTCTTATAAACTTGAATTTAATCTTGAAGAAATCAATCTGAGCACAATTTTCTGTGTGGCGTTTGCATGCTCTCCCTGTGTTTTCGCAGGTTTCCTCTGGGTGCGCCAGTTTCCTCCCACAGTCCAAAGGCATGCACTGTAGGTTGATTGGCAACTCTAAATTGGCCCCATAAGGTGTGAATGTGTGTGTGCCCTGCACTGTGTTGGCTCCTGCCCAGGGTTGTTCCCCGCCTTGTGCCCGAAAGTTCCCAGGATAGGCTCTGGTCCCCCTGTGACTTCAGTTGGGATTAAGCGGTTCAGATGATGGATTGTTGGATATAGAAATATTCAACCACAGTGAAAGAGATTAGATACATACACATTACAAACAAGTTCTGATAGGCAGAAAAGAAATCCACAAATTATACACGTAGATTATTCACTTGCATCACTTAAAAGTAAATTGAAGGTGATATGGCACCATTTTGTTGAAAACATGTCTGTTTTCATTTGGAATCTTGCGGTAATGCAAAAGCAATGTTATGTAAAAGTGTGACGTCTGCGCCTCCTCCCCGACGCTCAGACTCGCCAGAGTATTAACCGGAGGTTTGACGTGTTGCGTCGGGTTGTCATGGTGATGGTGACGGGTTTCTGTTCCTAATGTGTGTCACATGTTTAGCATCCTATTTTATGCTGATCTTGTCATGTTATATAAACCTGTCCGATCCAGTTTTTGTTCGTTCTCCCTCATGCGCACTTCACCTTCTCTCCAGACTTCCTCCGCTGAAGCGCTGAGCCGCCACTAATGCTAACTAGCCTCGTGCTACCTAGTTAGCCTCCACTCGCTAACCGGCCAACCTAAGCCAGAGCTCTTCTCACCGGCCTGGACTGTGGGGTATTTACACCGTGCTTCTTCTTGCACTTTCACTGGTTGGGCTGGAGATACTCACTGCACTGTTTGTGGACACTGTATATAATAAACCATGTTTTTGCAATCAACGTTCCTGTGTCTGCGTCTTCATCCACGGGCATGCCGAGATGACAAAAAGCATTTTTCCTTAACCTTCTTTTTCCCTATGATATGGTTGGGGGCTGGGGCTTCAGCCAAGAGATTGTAATCATTTTTTTAGATATGGCTAGAAGAACTTGCAGTAGTAATATCTGATTCGGGTCTTCTAGCTCATTTGGTAATACTCCTAATATAAAGTAAGATGGTTCTAAGGGTAGTTCTATAATTAAACATTGACTTATTTCCTTCTGAATATTTTTCCAAAACTCTAACAACTTAGGACAATTACAAAATATGTGTGTATGATCTCCCACAAGGCCACATCCCTTCCAACATTGGTCTGAGATGCTTCCCGCTTTTGATATAATTATAGGAGTTTTGAAAAATCTCATTCTAACTTTCCATTCAACTCTCCTCCAGATAGGGCTAGATGTTATTTTATGTCCTACTCTACATGATTGCTGCCAATTTTCATCTGAGATTGTGGTATTTTCCCATTTTTAAATTAACATTTTTCCCATTTTAAATTCCCATTTTCCTTAATATCTATACTATTATCCTGTAATGCTTCCTGTAATAATTTATAAATGTGTGATATAATCTTAGTTTAAACTGTTCCCTTATTTATTAACATAAAGAAGTGTTCCATTTTGAATGACAATATACATAATCTATCCCAATCTTGATGTTTCTGTAAATAATGTCTCAGCTGTAAGTATCTAAATAAATTATTAGCTGGGAGATTGTGCTGAAGTTGTTCAACATCAGAACTCCTCCTTCAAACAACCGGTCCAACATTAGTGCCATTAGTGCCATTTACTACCCATCCTTTAAAACCTACTTCTAATGTAGATGGAAGAAATTCTATATTACTCACAATTTTTACTACTCTGGGTATTGAAGTAGGGAGTTTTAATTTCTTTCTGATGGATTTTACTCAATTTTTTTCAATTATATTCTTAGAGTATAAGTATTAGTTTGTTGACAGTTTCCATATATGTGCACATCTTCTGAGGATCTGTTTCCTGGGAGCTTCTTACATTTGCTCCTCTATTCCCCAGTAGTCTTAACCTTTGCCCTAACCAGTTCCATGCCCTTACACCCTGTCATCCTAAATCCACATATCCTGTCACCCTAAATCCACATATTACCAGGTGCAGTTTTGCTTCTTCGTCCTTTACCCAAGTAACGAATATCTTGGCAAGACAAAATAGGGCCTTAGTGTTAGACTTGGTGTCTCCAATGGCATCCTTGAGGCTCTGCGGGAGTAGATAAAAAGGTACATTCTTGGGTGCGAGAGAGAGAGAGTTTCGGGCACAGCTTGAAGAGGCAACATGGGTCCCCCCTTCAATGGGCTCACCAACTGTAGGACGGACCACACATTTTATACTGCACTTTACATTATCAAAAATCTCAAAGTGCTTGCAAGATCTAAAAAAAAGGGGCGGGGGACAAAAATTATATTTGCGAAAAAATATGTGCAGTGCGAGCTCAGTGTGCAGTGTGAGCTCAGTGGTGGCTAGAGGTGGGGACCTTGGCGGTCTGATCCTCAGCTGCAGAAGCTCTAGGGACGTGGAATGTCACCTCTCTGGTGGGGAAGGAGCCTAAGCTATTGTATGAGGCTAAGAGGTTCCAACTAGATATAGTTGGGCTCACCTCAACACATGGCTTGGGCTCTGGAACCAGTCTCCTTGAGAGGGCATCGAGCAGGTGTGGGCATACTTATTGCCCCCTGGTTTGGTGCCTGTACATTGGGGTTTTCGCCTTCGCCTGGGGGGGACAGGTTCTGACTGTTGTTTGTGCATGTGCACCAAACAGCATTTCAGAGTACCCACCCTTTGTGGAGTCCTTGGAGGGGGTGTTGAAGAGCGCTCAATGCTCACAGGGGCAACTACAGTGAGACCTGGAGGGGTGTGATTGGGAGGAACCCCCATATGAACCCAAGTGGTGTTTTGTTATTGGACTTCTGTGCTCACCACGGATTGTCCATAACAAACACCATGTTCAAGCAAAAGGGTGTCCATATGTGCACTTGGCACCAGGACACCCCAGGCCGCAGTGGATGAGATCCGCCCGGAGGTCTTTAAGGCTCTGTATGTTGTGGGGCTGTCATGGCTGCTAGTTATAGGGGGATAACGCTCCTCAGCCTCCCTGGTAAGGTCTATTCAGGGGTTCTGGCTGAACCTTGGATCCAGGAAGAGCAGTGTGGTTTTTGTCCTGGCCTTGGGACAGTGGACCATCTCTACACTCTTAGCAGGGCCCTGGGGGGTGTATGGGAGTTTGCCCAACCAGACTACATGTGGTCTGCACTTTACATTATCAAAATCTCAAAGTGCTTACAAGATCTAAAAAAAAGGGGGGGGAAGAAAAAATATATTTGCGAAAAAAACAACACGTTAAAACAAAAATTTGAAACAAAATAAAAAAAGTTTAGCAATAACTAGGAAAAGTTAATGATTAAATGCCTTGCTAAAAAGAAGACATGTTCAAGTCTGTGTAGGAGAATGGTATGATCTACAATATCAAACACAGCACTAAGATCAAGCTGCACTAGGAGCGAGGCACAGCCCTGATCAGCAGATAAGAGGAGATCATTCAGTACCTTTAGCAGAGCAGTCTCTGTGCTATGGTTGGCTCTAAACCCAGACTGAAATCTTTCATAAATCTGCTTTTCCTGCAAAAATGAGGTTAGTTGACTGGCTACAGCTTTCTCTGTTATTTTGGAGATAAATGGGCGATTAGATATTGGTCTATAGTTTAACATTTCCAAGGGATCTAAGCTGGGCTTCTTCAGCAAGGATTTAAACACTGCTAATTTAAGAAATTTGGGTAAATTACCAATGCTAATAGAGGAGTTAACTATTGCTAGTAGAGGTTTAATCACTATTGGAATCATCTCTTTTTTGGAACAGGGTCTAACATACAAGTAGATGAATTTGAGGAAAGGATTAAGGACGTCAGATCTGACTGGTCAACCGGAGTAAATGATTTAAATAAGATGGCTGCAGTATTAGTACTTGCCTTAGCAAGGCCAGCCACTGTAGATACTTGGGTTTTCAGAATATTTTGTCTAATTGAACACATTTTTTGGTCAAAAAAGTTTATAATCAGTATTATTCTCAAGTTCAGCAAGAGTAGATATTTCAGGAATGACAGATCGGGGAGATTATCAATAAAATTACTAGCAGTATCTTAAGTGATTGAATGCTTGGTACAGGAGCGAGTTGTGGAATTTATATTTTGACTAAGGTAAAAATCAAATGTAATAAGATGGTGGTCAGAAATAATGCTGGTCTGAGGCAGTACTGCTACATTATCTATATTAAGATCAAATGATAGGATTAAATCAAGGGTATGACCGCAGTTGTGAGTGGGCCCAATAACATTTTGAACAATGCCCATGGAGGCCAGTAAATTAGTAAAAGCTGCTGTCAGAGGATCTAGGTTTTGCAGATATGTCTGCAATTCTAAGGAATAATAATTCAAATGATTTAAATTTAAGTCCTGACTTCTGTGTTATTGATAGATGGCTGCAACGCCTCGCCTTTACAACTGAGTCTAGGTTTTTGTTCATAACTATATCCTGGAGGCACCGCATTGTTTAAGGCTAAATACTCATTGGGCCTTACCAATGTCTCAGTTAAACAGAGCACGTTTAGGATGTGGTCTGAAATCATTTCATTAATAATAAATGCCTTAATGATCTAATACTTAGTAGTCCTACTTTTTGCTTAGTGGTGCAGATCTTCTGCATTGGGTGCTCTAATTAAATACAAATTAGATTGGAAAAGGACGCCTTTCACATTTTACGTGAATTATTTTTGATTCGGGGCACAGACAATGTCAATATGGTGGTACCTAGGTGGTGCCTCAAGGCAACTCACAGGTGGTCGGTTTAGTCTTTCTGCCTGTGATCTGGTCTTGGTTCTGGTTTGTCAATGGCCGCCTACACCTGAACCTGCATAAAGGCTAGGCTGCTATGTTCATTGAGATACAGGCAGCACCCTCCCACGAGGGGTGGATACCATCCTGGCCCAAAAGACTAGGCTTTCCCTTGAAAGTGGACCAGTTATCTACAAAACCTATGCTATTGTCAGAGCACCACTTTGACAACCAGCAGTTCAGCGACCAAAGCCTGCTGTAGGTTTTGGGGCTATGTCTAGCTGGGAGGAGGCCAGAGAGAATTACTACATTGTAACAATTGCAACATTGTTTTGGCTAGCTCACATACCTCTTTAAAATTACTTTTGGTTACTTTAGACTGTCTGAGCTTGACTCGTTGGTGCCAACATGGACAACTATCTTGGAATATCTACGTCTATTACTGGCCAGCACCTTAAGATTGGCCCTGATGTCCAGCGCTCTGGCTCCCAGTAAACAAGTTACCTTGATTACTGATGCCACTATGGGTCTAGCCAGTGTCGTAGAATAGAATCACCTATCACCAGAGCACTTTCAACAGGCACCTCAGCGGGTGTTTCACTGAAAACAGGCAAACCTGTTCAACATGCTGATAGATAGAGAGAGGTGCTCGAGAGTAGCCTTTGCTGAGGCTCGGGCTCTTCTTCTATGTTGCTGATACGCCACCCATTGGCTCTGCTGCTGAACCCTAACGCCGGAGTTTTTGGGTCTGTAAGCTGAACCTGAAACCCCCAGACTCCCTGACTGTGGTGACTGTGCTAACACCTGGAGACATGTCTCTAGTTCTATAATCTTCTCCATCAGAGCTTCTAGCACCTTTTACAGATAAAGTTATCACTATTTAAACTATCACTGCTGATGGAGGAACTAAGGCTAAACATTCTGCACTCACTACAAAAAACATCACTGTTAGGCTTATTTACAACCAGATATCACTTACATTGTTATTTGTTGAGCAGATTCGCTGAAAGGTTGTCATCGCTTTTTGTGTCTCAGTCTCCGCCACGGTTGAAGTTAAACTACGTTTTAGGTTTTAACTGTTGATTCTATGGCTTAAATCGCTTAGCGCAAGGGAAAATATTAAAAGAAAAATTAACATTGAGACACTGCACGTTCGGGCAGAGGAAGCCCCATATGTTTGGCAATTCTTCGCGAAGACTTTTTAAAGTGATGCACCAAGTGAAGCAATTTTAGAACATACAGGGATTAGGGAGGCTAATCCCTTACATAGAGTCAAAGCATGATGAAACATTGGAAGGACAGGGTGTCTGGTTCCAGCTCTGGTTGACTGACCCCTACATACAGTATAGTGCATTACAATAATCCAAACATGATGAAATAAATACATTAATAAATTTTTAGTCATTAAAAGAAAGAAATGGCTTAACTTTAGCAATCATTTCCATTTCACCACATTATTAATCTGCCTGTTGAATATCAAAAAATGCACCTAGATTTTTTAGCAATAGCCAGCTGACTCAAACGGTGTGAAGGAGAGTTCTTACCTCTGACCCAAGAGAATAGCATCAGTTTTGCTCTTTTTAATTTAGAAGAAAATTGGGAAACATTTTGAATATACTTTCATCGAGAAAATCATAGCATTTCTGTAGTTGTCACCAGTCACTAGATGAGTGAGTGATTTTTGTGAAAGATCTAAAGAAAGACCTAAAGAAGGTAAAGTTGTGCATAATCTGCATAACAGTGAATTCTAGAAGGAGCATATGAAGAGCAAAGACTGCCAGTACATACATGGATCCTTGTGGAACTCCACATGAAAAATGAGCAACAAGGCTAACCTTTGTATCAAAATAGCGGTGTGGTATGAAATGAAACTGTTAAGTACAGGTACAGCAGAATGGTGTGGGCGAAACACCTAGCTGATCTGGTTAATTATTATAATAACAGAACTGGAGTGACTCCTTTTCATATGTTCTTTGATCGGCATCTGATAAATAAGACAAATTGAAAAAAATTTCCCCATCCCTGAAACGTTATTGAGAAAACTATGGAAGACATTACAGCTAAAACATATATAAAATTACCAAAGGTCAGGCAATCTTTTGTCTTTACAGTCCATTTGTATCTGTTGTAAGCAGGAAGAAGGAACCCAAATCTTCTGGTACCTATCTGTGCTCCCAACACAAAAAAATAGGCACATAGCCAAGAACACCTAAACTTAAGGGCCAAATGTTTTTTCTTCCTGTTGTGGTGGTTTAGTCTTGGTATATAGCCCATAACCCTAGAGTCTAGCCCATACCGCCTATAGCCCAAGGCAACAAGGAGATTGTTGGTTCAAATCTTACCTCCATTGAGCCCCTCACCTCAGCAAGGTCCTTAACATTGATTTTCTTCAGCTGCACTGGTGCTTTACAGATGTGGCCATTTTCACAAGACGGGAACAGCTAGTTTACTAGTTTTGTCTAGTTTAACCCATATTTGCTGTATGTTAAAATACAGATCAAGAAGTTTATGGGCATGTCAGTCTGAGGTTGATGCTGCCATTTCAAGTCACCCAACATAATAGACAGAAAAGTGATAAGCCTCATTACTGAAGTCTCATAGTGGTTGGTTTAAGCAGGTTTTATTTGTACATGATAAGGCAATATAAATACACAACACCATATGCATAAAGAAACCAAAATCTTACAAAGGCCAAAAATAGTTATGTTTCAATGAATGTCATACATATTAGCAGATAAACTGTGGACAAGGTTAATGTTTCCCTTATACTTTAGTCTGCTAGTTTCATTTGTCACTTCTGCTATAATAGCGGAATGTTTTTTCACACCTTTGCACCACGTCCTGTTCTGTTGTGGTAATACATATCAAGCTAAACATGCACACTATTCTATGTATGTGCAGGCATGGAAACCTAATTACATATACATTGTGTGTGTGCTGCAGTACTGAAACAACTGAAGGTTGACATATAATATGATACAATATGACATTAATATGAACATATAATATAATAATATGATTTTCATATCTGAAGAAGGATATATAATTAAATGTTTGACACTGACAAACTGAAGAAAGATTTGCTTGTCTAGAACTCAGTCAACTAATTTAATGACTTTGTTCAAGATCTCTAGTTAATGAAAATGGCGAATATAACACTTTTTCTCAGTATGTGAAGGAAAGCCAAAATATGATAACCTACTGCAGTACAGTACAGAATATAATACTGGAACAACATAGGATTCCATTGTGTCCTTGTGTCATGCATCGGCACATTAGGATTTGCAAAAAGTTAAAATATTACAGTTCAAATATCTGAAAACATTGTACTTAATTGCACATAATTAACATTTTTCTTGCTATTACCAGAAGCATTGTTATCACAATTTTACTTACTGCAAAACTGGCATGCTATTTCAAAGCATAAATAGAAATGAGGGACAGAATCCAATTTTTGAATTAGTTTAGCCATTGTTTTAATTCATTTTGTGTAATCACTCACTTTCTTTTGTTAGGGTAAAGGTGAAACAGTATTGGGTATTCTTCGCATTGAAATCTCCCTTCTAGTAATCTTCATTTTAAATGTCAAAGGACAAAGAACTTCCACTGAATGCACTGGTCATGAATGCGAAGTTTCTGATTCATCGTCATTCTGTTGTTTTTCACACTTGTAAGAGCAGGAGTGCACTCTTAAATTCTCAGTATTGTTGTGATGGGCCCACAGTTGAACTCTTCTGTCTGCACTGCTTCTGTGGTTTCCTGTGCTCTAAGTAGTGACGATACAGACAGGAAATGCATGCACAGCCGGGAAAGATAGTTTTGCAAGAGGAACAAAAAATCAAACAGTGGCGAAGACAGAGCAGAAATCCACAAAAAAGATTCTAACATATGTTCCTGGGACCCTTGCTTTTTGGGCAAGGGGATAATGGTGGTCTTGAAGAAGGCTGGCATGTGGCATGTCTCCAGTGAGATGTTGAAGATGTCTGAACACTGGGAACAGCTGATCAGCACAATGCTTCAAAGTAAACAATGAGATGGTGTCAGGACCTGCTGCTTCTGGGGGTTCAGCATCTTGAAGAGCTTATTAATGTCCATCTCTTAAATATAAGAAGATGCAGATACAGCCCCTGCAGCGACTCGGGATTCGCAAGCGTCCCTTTATATCTTTTATATCTTGACTAGGGTTGGAAGTTATTTTAACTCACCTTGGTAAATGATGGTATGCAGCAGTCCCCACAGATGTGGGACATTACAGCCACTCATCCAAACTGTTGATTGCAGTGTTTCTCAGCCTCTGTATTGTGGATGATGACACATCACTATACCAACAACTATTTAAAAGTATACAGTTGCGCTCATAAGTTTACATACCCTGGCAGAATTAATGATTCCTTAACCATTTTTCAGAAAATATGAATGATAACACAAAAACTTTTCTTCCACTCATGGTTAGTGGTTGGCTGAAGCCATTTATTGTCAAACAACTGTGTTTACTCTTTTTAAAATCATAATCACAACGCAAACTACCCAAATGACCCTGATCAAAAGTTTACATACCCCAGTTCTTAATACCGTGTATTCCCCCCTTTAACATCAATGACAGCTTGAAGTCTTTTGTGGTAGTTGTGGGTACTATCTTCTCAGATGGTAAAGCTGCCCATTCTTCCTGGCAAAAAGCCTCAGTTCCTGTAAATTCTTGGGCTGTCTTGCATGAACTGCACATTTGAGGTCTCCCCAGAGTGGCTCAATAATATTGAGGTTAGGAGACTGACATGGCCACTCCAGAACCTTCACTTTATTTTGCTGTAGCCAACGACAAGTCGACTTGGCCTTGTGTTTTGGATCATTGTCATGTTGGAATGTCCAAGTACATCCCATGTGCAGCTTCCAGGCTGATGAGTGCAAATTATCCTCCAGTATTTTTTTGATAACTTACTGCATTCATCTTGCCATCAATTCTGACCAAATTTCCTGTGCCTTTGTAGCTCACACATCCCCAAAACACCAGCGATCCACCACCGTGTTTCACAGTAGGAATGATGTACCTTTCATCATAGCCCTTGTTGACTCCTCTTCAAATGTAGCATTTATGGTTGAGGCCAAAAGATTCAGACTTTGTGCCAGAAGGTTTGAGGCTTGTCTCTGTGCTGTTTGGCATATTGTAAACAGAATACTTTGTGGCATTTGTGTAGTAATGGCTTTCTTCTGGCAACTCGACCATGCAGCCCATCTTTCTTCAAGTGCCTCCTTATTGTGCATCTTGAAACAGCCACACCACATTTTTTCAGAGAGTCCTGTATTTCACCTGAAGTTATTTGTGGGTTTTTCTTTGCATCCTGAACAATTTTCCTGGCAGTTGTGGCTGAAAGTTTAGTAATTGGTTTGGTTTCAATAGAACCCCTAATTTTCCACTTCTTAATTAGAGTTTGAACACTGCTGATTGGCATTCTCAATTCCTTAGAGTTCAACTACCTTTTCCCGCAGATCCTTTGACAATTCTTTTGCTTTCCCCATGACTTAGAATCCAAAAAACATCAGTGCAGTCTGTCAGGAGTCCAGAAACTCATTGACCTTTTATATACATGCGCTAATTACAAGCAAACAGATCACAGGTGAAGATGGTTACCTTTAATAGCCATTCAAACCCGTTTGTGTAAAGTTGTGTGTGTCATGTCTGGCTGTGCTGGCGGATGGAGGATACAGACGTGGGAATTTTCCAAATGCAAGGTGAAGTTTATTTACAGTGCTCACAACAAGTCTCTCATAAACCAGTGACAATACCAGTAGTCCGGCGCGGGGTAGCGGTGTGGCTAGCCCGTTAGCTTAGCGGCTAAAAAGCTTAGTGGCGGTTCAGTGACTGTGGAGTCCAATGCAGACGGCTGGAGAGACGGAGAAAATAGACCACAACCATGAGGGAGAATGCACAGCAGATCGGACTGAATAAATAGCGTAAGACAACTATGATCATCCAATAGGAGGAAGTGACACACAGGAGGAGGAACCCGCCACCCATGACACGGACAACCCGGAAGTGCCTAGCGGGGAAGCCTTAAAGGGACAGACACAGCGTTACCAAGAAAACAAGACGCAACACGTCAAACCTCAGGTTAATACTCTGGTGAGTCCGAGTGTCGGGGAGGAGGCGCAGACGTGACAGTGTGCATGTTATTAGGCCAAATAACCAGGGTATGTAAACTTTTGATCAGGGTCATTTGGGTAGTTTGTGTTGTGATTATGATTTTAAAAGAGTAAACACAGTTGTTTGACAATAAATGGCTTCAGTCAACCACTAACCATGAGTGAAAGAAAAGTTTTTGTGTTATCATTCATACTCTCATGAGCACAACTGTATTCTGCATCCTTTTGTTTTGCCAGAAAGTTGTGTTACAGTCTTATGCTTTAGGTGGTTTGGACATCTGGTGTGAATGCCTCCTGTTGAGTTTTTCTGAGCATGTCCTACAGGGAGGCCCGGGGCAGACCCAGGACACACAGGAGAGATTATGTCTCTCGGCTGGCCAGGGAATGACTTAGCATCCCCCCAAAGAGAGAGTGGAGGTGGCTGGAGAGAGGGATGTCTGGCCATCTCAGGAAGCTGCTACCCCTGTTACCTGGACCCCGGGCAAGCGGGTGGTGATGGATGGATTGATGAACCCCCAATAGGCAGTGGGCTGGAGACTACTGCTTAGTCTGAATGGTGGTCCCTGGGACAGGGAAAACCAGTTGAAAACCCCTGCAGTAGACAGAGTGCAGCACAGGATCTCCTGTAGGTCTAGCTAGCAGCCTGGCTAAAAAGGGGAACTGGAAGGTACACAGAAATTCAAATTCAATTCAATTCAATTCAAATTTATTTACATAGCACTCTTAACAACATCATTGTCACAAAGCACTTTACATATAACTGGCCTAAATCCCAGTCTGAGGTGACAGTGGCAAGGAAAAACTCCCTCCAATAGGAAGAAGCCTTGAGAGGAACCAAGACTCAGAAAGAGAACCCCATCTTCCTCTGGGTGAACGGGTGGATGAACTTTTAATACACAGTAAGCATTAATTCAAGATTATTCGTAAATTATTCATTTTTAAAGAAGTGAAGATGTAAAAATAGTCCAAGGGACAATTTTGAATTCTGAGTCATTGCTGGGCCACTTGCAAGATGCAATTAGTTCAATATTAAACAGGTAATTCAGTTCAAGTCCATAGGGTCCAAAAAATCCCAGCTGGTTTCAGATGATGATCATCAGCCAGGAACACAGAGCCCGGGGAGCAGTGTGTAGGGACGGTACCTTACTCAAGGGTAACTCAAAGGTGCTTAGCAGTCTTGGGAACCGAACCCATGACTTCCTGATCGCCGGGCAAACACCCTAACCACTAGGCTACCAGCTGCCCATTATAATTATAATTGTATATAATAATTGCATCTGTATTTGTAATTATACAAATGCCTGCATAAGACATGGACTTACAGTTTGAAGAGTGGAATAATATTACGTTCATGCTATAGGATATTAACTGTAATTTTGTAAACATTAAAAAAAAGTTTTGATTTTGAAATAAACAATTTCAGATAAATGTTAAATATGTAATATATTGGGGTGGTGGCAGTCTAGTGGAATCCATCTCCACTGGGTCAGTAGGCAAGACCCCCAAGTTGCTCCAGGGAGACTGTAGCTGTAATTGGGCAGTCCGGATAAGAGCGTCAGCTAAATTCCATAAAAGTTAAAGTATATTTTGAGGCCATTTAACACCCGCTAAAACATGTACAGTGACTCCACTCACTTAAGCTAACACGTTTAAAGGTAACTAAAAATGTTGACATGTGTTAGATGTGTTAGATATGTGTTAGATAATGAAGTAGACGGGGGAGGTGTGGACTGCGGTCTGACAGAGAGGATGGTCTCCTACCTATTTGATGGGACATTTAAAAAAACAAGCTAAATTCATCCGATTTGTTGAACAGTGAATGGAATCTGTGACATTGACTCTTGAACCTGTTCCTGCTGAATCCCTGTAAGCTTCAGAGGAAGAAAGGCAATATTTACATCAGTGTAAATTTATGTGACTGATGGTAGAGCCACACATTTTCAATACATGAAGTTATATGCAGAGGTGGCCAAAACCTTTTTTAAGTTTAGTTAAACTGGGGTAGAAATATGTAGTATTATGATGCTTCAAAAATGTCATTACTCAAATGAATTGTATCGTCACCACAGCTATTTAAAAATTTAGTATTGGAACATTCAAAAAAAAAAAAAAAATCTTAAATTGAAGTGTGTATGCATTTCTCTAAAATTACCCTGTTAAATGTAAATTCTTGTCCCTGCATAATATTTTTGTTGCCCACTACATATTTATCTGCTAAGACACTGTCATTTGGTGTCTTAAATAGTGCTTAAATTATTTCATAGTGTTTTTTGCAGCATACTTGGCACATCGCTCAGATGAAAGTTTAAATATGAACACAATCCACTAATTAATGTGGAAGAGTTACAAAGAATGAAGAGGAAGTTTGGACATGCCAAAAAGTCTCAGCAACATGAAGAAAACACTTGCAAGAGAAGAAAGAAATCGGTGGTAATGTTCTTAGAGAATGGTTTAGATGGATTTTATTGTCCCCCAATCTCAACAATAGAGCATAAATTTAAGCTTTTGACAATCTGTTGACAATGTTTTAGTTAGCAGTGGCACCAGACCTCTGCATAATATCTCTTGCCCTCTGCTTGTCAGAAGATATCTATTGTGGGGGATGATGCTACCTCAGTAGAGAAACATGTAAAGGTCCTGCAGGATCAATATCAAAAGACACATCCAGCTGTACACATTGTGGAAGACCGTATGCATAGGACATTTGCCTGGAGGATGCAGGAGATTGCCAATGGGTTGACTCTCAATGATACCATCAACAAATATCCATTCCTACAGAATCCATCTGGGTTTGTATACCCCCCTTCTTGAAATTTAACTTAAGGGTTAATCACTAATTTCTATTACAGTTTAAATTTATCATAGATTTTGTGTAACATAACCTGTTTGAGGTTTTCCAATTGCAGCTTCTTCAAGAAATGGGTTGGCTGCATGATGGCATGAATATCTGTCGCAGATTTCAAGATTTCTTTACAAGCCTCATACCTGCAGTGCTGAGAGTGGCTAAAAAGAATCTCCCTTTGCAATTTTAATAAGTGAAGAGAGAGAGTTGGCCCTTGCTGAAGATGTACCTCATAGGTGTACAAAGTTGCTAGTATGAATTATCACTGAAAAAAACAAAATGACATGCCCTGCAGGTTTCCTTTTCATTTGTTACAGTGAATCAAATGTTTTGTTTCATCTGTTACTCATTCTGTGAGCCTGAAGTGTTCTGAAACCAGCCATTGGCTTCTGTAGTTAGGTCTTGTTTTGTTACTCAATTTAACCCATACTCTTTTGGGTGGTTTGGGTTTGTTAATCCAACCCAATCAAAGCACACTATAAATACACTTAATTTATTCTTTCCTCTGTTTTAAATGAACTTCCATGGATTGATTTCAATTCTGCTGTCCTACTGTTGCCAATCCTGTTCAGGGAGAAACTTGAGAGTTTCTTGGGGAGGTAAGCATGTTTCTTATTTTCTGTAATTTATTCGTTTAGTGTCACAGTTTCACAGTACATGTTTTATTGCTGTAAAACTGATTTGTTATTACATGTTTAGGCTGAGCCACGATCACCATATCCAACTGTCCAGGTGGAAGATGTCACAGTCTGGAGGTCTGTGTTTACAGGAAGAGTCTATGCAGTTATCAAGGTGGATGGGTTGTTGGTTTGCAGACCACAAAGTTTTGAGGAGGGTTTCATTGCAGCATTTTGTTCCTACTTTAGCCTGTCCATCCCAACTGAAGAATACACTGGTCTTCATTCAGCTCTATGTCCTCAAAATATCATTGGGCAGTGACAAGGCCTTACCAACAACAGTGACCCGAGTAATTAACCTTTTGAATTAAGGAACTTAATGCCTCATACATTTTCTTGTCCAAAATGCTCTCGAAGGGCCTTCACTCTTGGAAAGCTACTGCAGCAGGCATCCCAACCTGCAAAAACTCATTTCAGGGAGGTCCCCCGCCCCCCCAACCTAACACGCCTGCACTGAAATCTGATTGGCTTATTTTGCTAAGGAAACCACTCAGGATGCCCTTTGTCTATCACTGGGCTACATGAACAGGCACACATGCAGTGATCCACACATACGCACGTTCTCTCTCTCATTCCACCATGTGCACGCTTCTCTCAAGTGTGCGATGCACATGCTACTGTCTTGTGTGCAGGCTCTTGTTTGCTTGCTCTAGTTTCTGGGTTATTTTATTCAATTTGCGTGTATCAGGGAGCCGCTATCAATATGCAGGAGACTCCCGAAACTTCCAGGAGACTTGGGATATCTACTGCAGCATATTGGGCTTATACATGCACATGAGCCAAATTTAACTTTAACTTGTGGTCTCAACCCCTGTCAGCGTACATTTTCAAAATATGAGTCTTTAAGATGTCATATACAGTCTTATGCAAAGGTTTGGGCACCCCTGATGAAACTAATTGTATTAATTCATACCATGCTAAGCTTGAGAGGCAGCAACTTAATTTTAACATTTTTGATAACTTATGGAAACAGCAACAATTCAGTAGTGAAATATTTTTTATTGGGCCAACAATAAAAAAATATAATATAATGCTAATTTAAACAAAAATAGGCAGGTGCATAAATTTGGACACCCCAAAGGAATAATCCCATTAATATTTTGTGGAGCCTTCTTTTGCTGAAATAACAGCCTGTAGACGCCTCCTATAGCCACTCACAAGTCCCTGAATTCTGGCTGGTGGTATTTTGGAACATTCTTCCATACAAAATGCCTCCAGTTCAGTCAAGTTCAATGACTTCCGGGCATGGACAGTCTGCTTCAACTCAATCCATACATTTTCAATGATGTTCAGGTCTGGGGACTGGGATGGCCATTCAAGAACATTGTACTTGTGCCTCTGCATAAATTCCTTAGTAGATTTTGAGCGGTGCTTTGGATAATTGTCGTGCTGAAACATCCAACCCCGGCGTAACTTCAACTTTGTGACTGACTCTAGAACATTCTTTTCAAGAATCTGCTGATATTGGGTGTGTGGCGGGAGTAAGGAGGAACGGTCAGTAATGTAAAAACAAATGCAAGACTACACCACCTAGGGAATTTCACCCCAGGAGATATTAACGGCAGCTCAGTGGGAAAGAGTCAGTTAATATACGAGTATACAGCAAACAAACACTCACAAGCACATACACCGGTGACAGACCACACTAACCCCAACTCAGTCACAAAGACTCAGGTGAAGGGACCACCACCACTACAGTCTGATCAGACTCACACCTATAACAGAAAAATAAATTGGAAAAATAAATTAATTAGCCAGGGTAGTCACAAAGCCACTCAAAATGGCAACTACTGTAAATATGGATGCAAAACACAAAAGAATCCTGGGGTACAACACAAAGGAGGAGATGGCTCACAAAATCCCCAGGGTAATAAGAATAAATGACAAAAAAATGAACAATTGAAAATCAAACTTAAGAAAAAAAGGAAAAAAGAACAAATGAGTACAATAACTAAAGAGAATCAAACTAATAACATAATTAGCAGGATAGTCCCATCATTCAGCCCCTAGAATCCAGAGGAAGGCTGGGCTGGGGCATTAACATGCAGACAAAGGCAGGGCCCAGCAGGCCGAGTAAGCCTGATGTGCCATGCGCAGACCACTGACCTAATAATGTGGATCCAGGAAACTTTGGCATGCCTCAGTACCACCGGCCTCAAGATGCCAAACCAAGGAAACTCCAAAGTTGGATTAAGTTTTAGTTAGGCAAAACAGCAGCCGCGCTGCAGGCACACCAAGTAATAACATGGTCTCAATGCCATAGTCCAGAGCATAAGGTAAAGAGGAATAATCTCACAGACTTAAAGGCTCCTGGCCATGATCATTAGAAAGCTGAGAGTGCGTCCAACCCCAATAAAACATTCGCATTCATATAGGCACAGATCAATCCAACAGGTGCAAAGAATTTCGCACATGCTACCGCACAGCTGCACCCACACGGACCGAGAGGAAGAACCCGGAAGCGGGGAACCGGGTGACGAAAGTGCCTAGGTAGGACCCCCACAGCACGACACACGCATGCCTATTTTTATAATAGGCGTGGTTGGGAAAAAAGCAAACATGCCAGGAATGTCTTAAAGAGACAGTAGCTGTAATTTTAAAATAAAACCAAATATTCTATCCGGCTACAATCTACCCCCAATTTTTGTGTTGTCACCCAGATGATACCAATCACCACTGTATAAATACTCAGTCCCAAAGGAGCCATCAAGTCATCATTCACCACTCGTGGCCCTGGAGGGGCTATGGGGGTCTCAGGCATCAAAACACACAAATCACCATTGTAAGACTGTTCATGAGGGGACGACAATGTAGTCTCCTCTATGGGACTACTCACTAAAGGGTGAGATAAGGAGTCTCCTTGTACTCAAGTTTTTAGCATGGAACGGTGAACATGTCTTACCATACTGAGGTTGTCCACTGGGGCAATAGAATATACTGCTCTGCCCTCAGCAGGACCTCTAATGACCTGGTACACGACAGGGCTCCAAAAATCCTAAATCTTGTGTCTACCCCCTCACACTGTAGTCACAAATATACACTAGCTGGCCTTCTGTCAGCGGAGAATCTCGAACGTGTTGATCATACTGGGCTTTAGGCTTAGCCGTGGCTACTCTCAGATGGTCTTTAACCCCTTTAAAAGCAGCATGCAACCTGGCCTGGTGCTCTAAAACCCACTCTTGCACACTGCCTTCTTCAGGTTCAACAACCCTTCCCAACAGGAAGTCAACCGGTAACCGTGGCTCCTGACCAAACATCAAAAGGTGCGGGGATTTGCCAGTTGCCTGATGTGGAGTGGTGTTATAACTAAAAAGTAACTGGGGAAGACAGGACACTCAATCCCTTTTCTGCAAAACAGGCAAAGTGCGCAACAAATTGTGTAGAGTATGATTTAAGCATTCGCACTGCCCATTGCCAGCAGGAAGATACAGGGTGGTGCAAGATTTTTCAACCTTATAACTGTCACACAGCTGTTTAAGTAGAGCACTCTCAAAACTTGGCCCCAATCTGAATGTATGTGAATGGGAACCCCAAACTTATAAAACCACTCCACAACCAATACCTGTGCCACAGTGGAGGCCCACTGGTCTCGTGTAGGAACTGCTATGATATACTTGCTGAAGACATTGGTTAGAATGAGAACATTTTCCAATCCATGGCCACAATCTCATTGGGTCGAGAGGCTAATAAGTGTCCCATAGAACTATGGGCAGCAGGCCAAGTGTCTTTTGCCACCTGACACCTCTCACATTCCGGACACCAGTTACTCACCTCTGCAGACATACCAGGTCAGTAGCACCATTGTCGCAACAATTCCAATGTACAATCACCTGCCAATAGAGCACCCCATGTTGCATCACCAAACGATCCCACTGACGCAACAATGCAAGTGCAACTTTTGAAACCTGATGGCAATCACAGAAACTGGGGCGTTGCTGTTGCCTCCAAAACTGGAGAACCTCTTGAATAACTGGATCAGCTTCCTGTAAAGCAGACAAATCAGAAAGTGTATAACTGGGCAAAGCCACAATAGCGGCTTGGGTCACAGGGGCTACATCTGATTCCTTCACCACTTTCTGTGATAATCCTGGAAAGGCCATCCCCGGGAGAACACTCACCATCTCACCTGGGTCCAACACTTGTTGCCAGGACAAAGCATCAGCATTTCTATTGCTATGCCCTGATTGATACTTGATTTCAAAATCAAAGGAAGCCAACTGAGTGGCCCAACCCTAGCTCCTAACTTAGCAGAGGCCAGATGACTAAGGGGGTTATTATCAGTGTAAACTATACACTTGTGTCTCAATAAATACTCCTTGAACTTCTCAGTCATTGCCCACTTAAGGGCCAGGAACTCCAGTTTCATGGATCTGTTCTGTAGGCTGCAGACCGCAACTAGCATAGGCTACTGGATGTACCTGACCCCCCTGCTCCTGGGAAAGGACTGCTCCCAAGCCACTATGGCTAGCATCCACCTCCAGGATAAAAGGGAGGGAAAAGTCTGCATATGCCAGCACGGGAGCAGCAACAAGCTTGTTCTTCAAAGCCTCAAAGCTTTGCTCACACTGTTAAGTCTAAGCCACTGCAAAGCTCTGCAAAGGATGCCTTCTGAGTACTATTCTGGACCAAACCTGCTAGAATTTTATGTAATGGAGCTGCCAATTTAGCAAAACCCTGTACAAACTGGCAGTAATAACTTGTAAACCCCAAGAAAGAGTGCAACTCAGCAACATTAGTGGGTCATGGCCACTTAGCCACTGCATCAATCTTCCCCAGGTCTATGGACACCCCATCACAAGAAATAACATGACCCAGATATGGGACCTCCTGCCAGAAGAAAGCACACTTCTCTAGCTTAGCCTAAAGACCCTCTTGCTGCAGTCGCATTAACACCATTTTTAACCTCTGTAAATGTTGGGACATACTTGAGAAAAAAATGACAATGTTATCTAGGTATAACAACAAAGACTGCCACTGCTGGTCACCAAACATATGCTCTATTAACCACTGAAAGGTACTTGGAGCATTACAAAGTCCAAAAGGCATCCAGTTCCATTCAAAGAGTCCAAATGGAGTGCAGAGAGCAGTCTTGGCCTTGTTCCTCTCAGTGACTGGCACCTGATTATAGGCACTGGCCTGGTCCATAGTGGTAAACCAACATGCCCCAGCCAAGGCATCGAGTGATTCCTCTATACGAGGAAGGGGGAACACATCTTTCCAGGTCTTACTATTGAGCAGACGATAGTCAACACACATGTGAAGGCTGCCATGTTTCTTTTTAATAGGAACAATAGGTGATGCATAAGGGGTACAACTCTCACAAATCACCTGATTGGCTAATAATTGGTGTATATGGGTCTTAACCAGTTCAAACTCTGAAGGGGGAATTCAAACGATGGCACTGCTTAACAGGTATGTCATCCACCAAAGGGATGTCATGGGAAATGAGGTTAGTACAACCCAAATCCCCATCATGAACTGAGAAAACTGCTCTATACCGGTGCAAAAGAGACTGCACCTGTCCCCTCTCTTCTTGTGAAAGACCAGGCAATTCAGGGGACTCTATCCAGTTTGACACTAAACCAGAAGCGATACCAGGAGGTAAGCTGACAAGATAACCATGACTCAAGTTATCTATGAGTGAATGGGGATAAAGCAAAGCATCTGCCCTGCCTAAATTAATCACTGACGGTCCCCCGAGTTACCTGGACTAAAGATGGAGAGGCTAACAACCCTGCATCTGGGGGGCTCAAAAAGCACTGTACATCATGAAAATTGCTCAGAAAAAGTGGTGACCACAAACTTCATCACCCCTCCTGGAATGCGACAAGCCTTCCAACCATGTACCTTAACGGGACCTATCTGGTTGGAATGTGAGACTGCAGCTTGATGACACTGCTGAAGGGCCTGAAAGACTGGACCAGGGTTTATGCAGGAATCCTAGAGTCGAATTTACTACCTTTTACTACCTTTTTTACTACCTCCACAACATTTTTTAATACCAACACAACATCGAGCAGTGGCAGTTTTTTAGTATCCTTCCCTTAACCCTAGCCCTTGGGTTATCCTAACCATAACCCTTAGTCCCACCCTAATAAGGTCAACTTGACACTTGAAACAAATGCCTTACAGGCCAGCACCACTGCAGAATCAGAATTCTGCTCAAATCCCTCCTACACACAGGCAGCAGAGGCTACATGCTGAGCCCTTTCACTCTGATCTGAGACCAGCTGCGGGCCTCCTTTTACACTATCTAACATTAGAGCCTCAGGGCCCAATATACATAAATGAGAAGACACAGCACAGTACATATTGACCCGCATCATTGACACTATTTATAAGTAATTTCTTAAAATGTGGCACAATGCCAAATCAAATGATGTAAGCAGTCTTGTCCTTGCCACATGCAAAACTTTTAGCAATCTTGGAGTCAGTGAACATGTTTTCGAATAGTTCCCCAATACCCTCATTCGAATTGTATGAGTGATGGTTGGCTGCGGTGTTCAGGCACCAGAGAACTTGACGTTGGTAACAGTAAGCTCAACTGTCTGTCTGCTGCAGCCGTCATGGTGCTAGTGGCAGTAGTTTGCTGCTGAGTTGGTGTGATGGCAGTGTTTGTGCTTGTAGCTGACCTTAGGTTTACATTTCCCCTGGTCCGTGTAGCATCACAGAACAACAAAATAGGGAACTGTTCCCCCCGCACGCGAATACGCTGCTGGTGACTGGTGGATTCTCTGCAATTTGATCGTGGTAACGTCGTTCCAGTTTGAATTTATTGTCTGTTTGCACACACTGAAGAAAGCTTCTCGATCATTCCCCATGACCATCTTAAGCCAGTCTTTAAATGACGGTTCATCAAGCCAAGTTTTATTAAACTTACATTTCCCGTTTGTGAAAAACTAGAAGCGGCAAGTGGCTACTGGCTAATATTAGAATGTTTGCCACGTGCAAAATGGCTTGCCGCAAAAAATTTGTGGGCGTAAATTTCAAAGTCGCGAGTGCAAATGTGAAACTCGAGAGCACAAAATTAAGAATCGAGTGCGCGGTTGTGATCATATTGTGCGCAAACTGTATTTTTTCTCTCACAAATGTCTTTTTTCCTCTCGATGCGTTAAATGTCCTCGACTTGCAAAGTAGATTACCGGCGAGCGTTTTTTTTGCTCGAGTGAGATTTCTGCACGCGCGGTTTGAAAGGGGGCGGGTTTTGGCAGTTTGGGGGTGGGGTTTTGGCAGCTTCTGCCTGCGAATCCTATTGGCCGATGGCTCCTGGTCTTGTGATTCACTTGTGCATCTGTGTTTATGTTGAATTGGGGACAGACGCCCGTGATTTTGCACGCTCTAGTTTTGGCATTGATGTGACGCCATAAACCTTTAGCAGATAGAATTTCACTCAAAATAGGAAACCTCATAGTCTGAAAAAAAATAATACCTATTTTTAAAAAAAATAATACCTCTAAAACAAAATTTAACACTTTTAATGGCCTTAAATTTGGCAATTTTGATTTATCACCTTTTAATACTTTTTAAAACTGTACTTGGTTACTAACGTAACCTTGGTTCCCCTTAGATATGGGAACGAGTACTGCGTTGTAAGACGCTA
This sequence comes from Distichodus sexfasciatus, assembly GCA_032718565.1. Classification (NCBI taxonomy): domain Eukaryota; kingdom Metazoa; phylum Chordata; class Actinopteri; order Characiformes; family Distichodontidae; genus Distichodus; species Distichodus sexfasciatus. The sequence goes on from JAVGVS010000917.1 coordinate 55,952, forward strand.
TGGGAAAAGTTCTCTTTTCCCTCTTCGTCTGAAGCCTTTTTTTTCAATCACTCAGTGCAACTGCACGCTGATTGGTTCGTAAAAGTTAACCAGCACGAACCAATTGCTTGACGGCGGAGTTTAAGCGGCCAATGGCCATGCTGCATTACCGGGTGCAGGCATTTGCATGGGGCGGCTCCAACCAGCTCTATAAATGCGGCCATTTCGCCGTCAAGTTCAGATTTTTCTTCAAGTAAAGTATATCTGAGGAGTGCAGCACATGGCATGGCAAGGAACACAGTACTCGTTCCCATATCTCAGGGAACCAAGGTTACGTTAGTAACCAAGTAGCCCATAAGTCAGTGTCAAAATTCTGGACTGCAAAAAATTCAAACTGTCAGTGTCAAAATTCTGGACTGCAAAAAATTCAAACTGTCAAAATTCTGGACTGCAGAGCAGGGACATCCAGGTTGTAGAACCTGACAAATGTGGACGGCGAGGACCAGCCGGCCGCCTCACACATCTCCGAAATGGAGACCCCGCTAGACCATGCCCAGGAAGAGGCCATGCCCCTGGTGGAGTGGGCTCTGACTCCGATGGGGCACTGCAACCCCAAGGAGGAATAAGCTAATGCAATGGCCTCCACAGTCCACTTAGAAAGCCTCTGCTTCGTAACCGGAAGGCCCTTGGCCCGGTTACTGAAGCTGACAAATAGCTGTTCTAAGCTCCTGAAGGAGGCAGAATGCTCCTCATATACTCTCAGGGCCCTGACGGGGCAGAGCAGGTGCAAGTCCTGGTCGTCCGCCGAGGCGGGCAGGGCAGAGAGAACTACGACCTTGGCTCTGAACGGGGTTGAGAGCACCTTAGGCACGTAACCCAGCCTTGGTTTCAGGACGACTCTGGAGTCGTTTGGCCCAAATTCCAGGCAAGACGGGTTGACAGACAGGGCTTGCAAGTCACCCACACACTTGACAGATGCCAGTGCTATGAGCAGGGCAGTCTTGAGTGAGAGCACTTTCAAGCTCGAGGAGTGCAGAGGTTTGAATGGGGCCCTTCTCAGGGCCCTCAGCATGGTGGATAAGTCCCACAAGGGGACCGTACGAGGGCGCGGGGGGTGCAACCGCCTGGCGCCTCTCAAAAATTGAATAACCGTGCTGTGCCTGCTGACCGAGCGCCCTGCAATAGGGGCATGAAAAGCCACTATTGCCGAGGCGTAAACCTTGACGGTCGAGGGAGAATGCCATTTGTCCAGCAACTCCTGCAGGAATGATAACACCACCAAAACCTCTGAGGAGACCGGATCTACGTTCCGGTCTTGGCACCAAGCCGCAAATAGAGCCCATTTTAAAGCATAGAGTTGCCGCGTGGTGTTCAGGACACGCTCCGGGAGGCCCAAAGGCACCCATTGAGTGGCCAGACATGCAGGGCCCACAGCTCGGGCCGCGGATGCCACAGCGAGCCGTTCGCTTGAGAGAGGAGGTCTTGCCTCAGCGGAATCGGTCACGGGGCTGTTTCTAACAGCTGGAACAGCCGACACCCATGGTTGGTTCCTCCAAAAGGGGGCCACCAGGAGAAGCCTGAGCTTGCTGTCTGTGACTCATCTGAGTACCTGTGGTAACAGAGCAACCGGAGTGAATGCGTAAAGCGGAAGGTCTGGCCACTCATGGGCCAGAGCATCCATGCTTCTCATAAAGTGGGCAGTGAGAGTTGTCTTCGGAGGCAAACAGGTCGACTCGCGCCCTGCCGAAGGTATCCCAAACCCTCTGAACCGTGAGGGGGTGGAGCGTCCAGTTCTCTGATGAGACATTGCTTCTCGACAGCATGTCTGCCCCTTGGTTCAATTTGCCCAGCACATGCGATGCCCTGAGTGAGCGCAGGTTGACCTAGGCCCATACCAGAAGGCGCCTCGCAAGCACGAAGAGGCGCTTCAAAACAATTCCACCTTGGTGATTCACGTAGGACACCACAGAGCTGCTGTCCGAGCGCACCAGCACATGGTGCCCCTTCAGCTCTGGCAAGAAGGCTTGGCAGGTGCGGTACACTGCGAGCATTTCTAGGCAGTTGATGTGCAGCGCCTCCTCCTCCTTGGACCAAAGGCCGGAGGCCAGTCTGCCTTCACACAGCGCTCCCCAACCCGTGTTGGAAGCATGTGTTGAGACAACCTTCCTCCTGTGTGCTGTGTCCAGGTGCACCCCTTGGGCTAGCCAGCGAGGGTCCCTCTAGTGGGTCAGGGCTGTGACACAGGCCCGAGTCACCATTATGCAGTGGCGCCCCTGGTGCCACACCACAAATGGAACCCTCTGTTTCAACCAGAACTGGATGGGTCGCATGTAAAGCAGACCCAGCCAAAGTACCGGTGATGTTGCCATAAAGCCCAACAATCTTTGAAAGGCCTTGAGTGGGTGCGAAGAGCCCTCCACGAAGGAGGCTGCATGGCTCTGAATTGACTTGGCTCGCTCTGCTAAGAGACTCGCGTTCATGCGCAGAGAGTCGATTACTAGTCCCAGGAACGAAACCCGTTGGCTGGGTAGCAGAACACTCTTGGCAGGGTTGACCCTGAGCCCCAGACACTCCAAGTGGCTGAGCAGAAGGGCTTGGTGCAATGTCACCTCCGCCTCCGACTGGGCCAGAATCAGCCAGTCATCGAGGTAGTTGAGGATGCGGACTCCCATCCGCCTCAGAGGGGAGAGTGTCGCGTCCATGTATTGCGTAAAAGTGCGGGGAGCCAGAGATAAACCAAGCGGAAGGACCTTGTATTGATATGCCACGCCCTCGAAGGCGAATCTCAGAAAGCGCCTGTGATGGGGGACAATTTGGATATGAAAGTAAGCGTCTTGCGTGGTTCAGGAGCCTGAGGTCCAGAATTGGCCGTAAGCCACTGTCTTTCTTGGGGATGAGGAAGTAACGGCTGTAAAAGCCTGACTTGCTTTGAGCTGGAGGAACAATCTCTATGGCTCCTTTTTCCAGCAGACTGCCCACCTCGGTGCGGAGAACGGGAGCGTTCTCATTGCACACTAGTGTGGGGACCACACCGCGAAAGCGGGGGGGCCTGCGAGCGAACTGCAGTGTGTAACCTCGTCTTATCGTACTCATCACCCAATCTGACACCGTGGGGATGGCCTCCAAGGCCTCGGCCCACTGGGACAGAGGGTGGATGAGGTTTATAGATTGTATGCCCGCAGGCGGCGGATCTGATATGAGAGGAAGAGGAAAATTGCTCCTTTTGTGAGGATGTGTGTTTTTTATTTTTACATGGATGGGCCGGGCCGGAGCCAAAGAAACACTTGCCTCTGCACCCGGCGGAGAGCGGGGTGGCAAGAGGTTGGCACAAGGCCGTGTGCAGGGAGGTCCAGCCGCGGTGAGACTCACACCCCTCCTCTTCATGGTTGGGCGTTCAGGAGGACTTCTTGGACGCTGGATCCATGGCAATCTTGGGCTGGGGACCCATGCGCTGGGGACCCATGCCCTCTCTCCTGATGCTCTTTTGGACGTGGATCTGGCGGGGGATGGGCGGGAGCAGCGGGCTGCCGAGCCAGCTCAGACCTGGGGCGGCTGGTGGCAGATGACGTGCTGGAGCGCTTCGGGAGGAAGTGTCGCATTGCTTGGAATGACTTTTGAGCCTTGGTAAAGAGCTCAGTGAACCACTCAACTGCTGGACCAAATATATGGGTGCTATATGGGGGCAACATGGTCCGAAGTAAGAGTTGCAAGAGGGGTTCACTCTTGTTGTTTAGATGAGCCCCAACTGGGCAACATAGGCAAGTCCCATTTCAGTCCAAGTATTAAGATTTATGTGAACACTAAATTGGGTCAATCCTTGTATCTCATGCCTCTCTCATTTAAATATGAACTACTATATTAATGTCACATTACTTTTAGACATGTACACTTAATAAAAATTATTGCTTTATATATTATTTTGCAAATGAATTACCATGACAAAAAGCATTTGAGCACACAGTGAGACTTCTAATGTTTCAAATTCAATTTCTATTCATAACATTTTCTAAAATTCTAAAGGCTTCTAAAACTTCAAAGCAGCACTAAATAACATTTAATAACAAATGAACATAACAGCTGCTCATTGTTACTTAAGTTGGTCTCGGCTGCATTCTGGATGCCCTTTGTCCTTCTCTGTCTCTAGCTCCAATAAACCACTTTGACAGTGCCTTCTCAGCTTCTTGCTGATTAACGTTAGCTGTCAGCGCGTTCTTCTTAAGAGCCCCTGCAAAACAATTTCAGGTTATATGCAGAATATGCAGTATAAGCCAACATTACAAATAGCATAACACAACTTAGAATAAAAGGGGCAAAGGTTCAGAAACATGTTTCAGAGGAGAAAAATCACAGCCCTTGACACCTGATAAACAAATAACTTGATGTGAAAAATTATCAGACTTTGGCATCACCTCATACATAAAGACTGCTGATATGCTGTAATGCAGCCAACACATAGAATAAAGTATTAACCCTAATACTCAAGACCAGGATTTGAAGGATATATGCTAGTTTTCTTTTATATGATTTCAAATGTTTTCATTCATTCATTATCTGA